>SSNQ01034631.1:636162-646162 GCA_006942095.1 Nothobranchius kuhntae
GTGAGTGCAGGTAGGGGGAGGGGGTGGAGGGGTGTGCGGGGGGGTTCTTGTCAAGGTTTGTTGTCTTTTTTGAGTGGGTGGGGGCGAGGGAGTGGGCTTAGAAAAGGGGGTTGCTTGGCCCTGCCGGAAAATTAGTTTTGAAGGTATGGATAGAGTCAGAGAGACGTAGACTGGAGCGTTAGTGGAATCACACAAAGACACCAAACGGGAGGAATAAGAGACAAAACAAGCGGGCTGGGAGGACGAGATGCAGAACCAGAAGGAACCCCTCCCCTCTCCTCCGATCTCTGAATCAGAGATTCAGGGGCCACTTTATCTGGACTGACAGACGTCCGATGAGTGTGGAACAGAAGGGGTGTGTGTGTGTGTGTGTGTGTGTGTGTGTGTGTGTGTGTGTGTGTGTGTGCCGGAGGAGCGTTGTGAAGGGGTTTTTATTGTCGGACTGTTTTTAAAATTCTGGGGATGGGAGGGAATGTGGGTATGCGGAGCCTTTTTAATTTGTTAAGTACTTTGAGTTGCATGTACTGCATGATTAAGTGCTACATAAATAAAGTTTGATTGATTGAAAATAATTAAAAGCATCATGCTAGAGCAGCTTCTCTGTGGTGGACCACACCAGCTTCTGCCACAATAAATAATAATAAAATAAAATAATAATATAATAATAATAACATTTTAATTTCCTTTCTGAACTGTTTCTGTTGAGAGTTTTAATGTTTAAAATCTGTTAGGTTGTTACTGACAGCAGCTACGTTTAAGTTCCTGTTGTGACTGAACGCTGCTGCAGCATGGAGGTGTAGTTCTCGGTCATCCTGGACATGATCATCCTGAGAGCTTTAGCTGAAAACAGCTGGACGTTTCTGGATATGTTGGAGACATTTGGTCTCTCATCCCAGAGGCTTCTTCCAGACTTTGGTTGTGGTCAGAAACAAACAGCTTCAAGTCTTTTTCTTTTGTCTCCAAAACATGTTTTTTGTCTAAATGAAGGTGATGTTGTTGTTCATAGAGTTAAAATTCATGTTGAAGTTAAGATTATTTCATCTAGTAGGACCTGTGGTTAGCTGACTCATGTAAAACATCTCACGTCATGAAAGAATCGGAATCGATACGAGGAATTGGAATCATTCAAAATCAAACGATGCCCAACCCTAGATAACACAGTGAGTCATTTCATCAAACAGACTGGTGTTTTAGTAGTTCTGCTGAGTAAATAATAAACTCTGGTTACTGAAAAATGAATCAGACAAACGTTGTGAAACAAACATACACCACGTTTCTGCTTTTTCTAATCAGTTCTAATCTCAGAAGTGTCACCGCAGTCCTTAAAATTCCTTCTTCACGTCCATAAAGCGGACCTTACATGTATGTTCACGTAACACGATGGGGTCATTAGCAGCAGAAATCACACGTGACACTAGATGATGTAATTTTAGATTCACTGATAATAAAAATGAATTATGAAATTTATGACAATGTAAAAGTTTTAAAATTGCATTTGCAGGAACTACTGTGATTACTTTGTGGCTTGAAATCCTTCCACAGCTCACTTAACTTGTGACGAGTGGTTTGCTCATCTGCATGATAAACACACTTTAGACCATTCAAACAATTACTTAAACTTGTGTGTGTGTGTGTGTGTGTGTGTGTGTGTGTGTGTGTGTGTGTGTGTGTGTGTGTGTGTGTGTGTGTGTGTGTGTGTGTGTGTGTGTGTGTGTGTGTGTGTGTGTGTGTTCCAGTCTGTGGAAAGCGATATAAGAACCGCCCCGGCTTGAGTTACCATTACACTCACACACACCTGGCTGATGAAGAGGGTGAAGAAGACTCAGAACGACACACCCTGCCCTTCCAGCGCAAGAGTAACCACAAACGTGAGTGACCTGAACAATCCATCTTCATCCTTGTCCTTATTATGTGGGGGATTAAAGGAGAGAGAATGAGTGTGAAGTTACGGTGGAGGAGTTTTCACGCTGATCCCAAAAATCTCCATGATCTTTACATCATGATTATCCTGGAAGAGAACTGCATCCGACTGCTGATGGGGAATTTGTTCAGATGTTTCTTATTCACACTCAGACCTTCACTTCACTTGGGTCAAACTAGTGTTCTACCAATATATAATCAACTCTCACTTTATTAGGTACACCAGGTTGACCTGGCTTCATCCTTCATGTCAGGCATTCTTTAAGGTGTTGATGAAATCAGTTGTGTTGACCTGAAGTTGTGGTCTGCAAGAGCAAGCAGAGGAGGAGGAGATTTGAACAGCTACTGCTCCTCCCCCGCCCTTCCTGAAAAAGCCTCCTAACGTGCACATGCAGGTAAAGGCGAGTCAACAAAGAGGGCATCGGCCAGAACTCGGCTAGCCTTAGCAATGGAGTTTTCTAAGGTAAGAATGTTGTTTCCAACCAAAACTTTAGCTATTAACTACAAAAAAATGCAATTTTATAAAGAATATCAATAAATGTATATATTAAATGACCAGTAACAGTTGAAATAATCTATATTGTAAAGAAACCCGCTACTATCACATTGTTAGCATTGTATTAGGAGGCACTAGCATATTATTAGCTTATCTTAGCATTTGCTCTATGGGCCAGTTTACATTTTAAACTGCTATGTCATTCAAGAAAGGATTAATGTACATTATAAGAATTATTCAGACACACATCCTGAGTAAACACCACATTCTGTGTAGTCCTCCTACTTCTGGTTGGTACCAGAGGTTTACTGGTTACTTAGCATGGTTGGTGCTGGCTTACAACACAACCAGTCCTGGTTTGGGCCTCATTTGGACTCTAAATGTCTTTGTGCGTCATATTCAATTTACTACACAGGAATATTGTTTTATCTTTATATATTTTTATTCAAACACTAGGACTCAGTGATGTAGGAGTCGTCTGATGAAGAGTTTGAACCTCACTTCAGGGGGCGTGGCTGACAATCATGTGACCTGCCTGTTCAGCCACACACCCCTTAGTGCCATTTTAGGCGTGTGTCTCATGTTGCTAGGAGAAGCCGCGGTTGGAGCTGAAGCAGAACAAGTGTCAAAAGAATGGATAAAATTAACGAGGACGAACACATCCCTTACAGGAAGGAGGATAGGCTTCGACATTTTCAGAAAATGTTTACAATCAACAATGTAGATCCCTGTGACCTCAAAGGAAACAAATGGAGCTCAGACGTTTCATTACTGCCGAAAATATGTCACTTGAGTAAGCGTAGCCCTACTTCAACATATTTATAATCACGTAAAAGTAAAAAGTAGCCGTCCTAAAACATGACTCCGCTCACACAGGCGCTGCAACAGATGTGTCCATATAACTAACAAGCAGATCAAAATCAATGACTACATTAGAGGTCACACTAGACATTTTCATTTTGACTGACAGAGTTAAAAAATAAACGCTCACGATCGCTTCCTCCCATCATTTTAATTTATCAAATAATAATAAAGAAAAATTCACAGTTGATTTTTTATTCATTTTTCCTTTTATTCTAAACAAGCTGACCGTATTAATGTTACAATGAAAAATTTTCACTTAAAGTAGGAACATTTTACCTGGTTCTGCTGCTGGGCTGTGGCCCACAAGCTGCCACGATTAGTCACGACGACGTTGAGAAATAAAACTGACCGTATTTTATTAAAAATGAAATTTTATCTCGCCTGCTGCTGCACGTTGGGTGTTTGCTTTAGCTCCGAGGCGCAACCAGCTCAGCCTTCGTCACCAGAGAAAGAAAACATGGAGAGTCGCAACGTAGTTGAAACGTTTGGGATCATTATACAAATTCAAAAGAAAGGCCTGTAGAGTACAAATTCTGCAAAGTGAAACTCTCCTTTCACTTTCTCAGTCCTAGCACCGTCACTCTGAAACCAGCTGCCNGGTTTGTGTGGGTGTGTGTGTGTGTGTGGGGGTGTGGGGGTGTGGGGGGGTGGGTGTGTGTGTGTGTGTGTGTGTGTGTGTGTGTGTGTGTGTGTGTGTGTGTGTGTGTGTGTGTGTGTGTGTGTGTGTGTGTGTGTGTGTGTGTGTGTGTGTGTGTGTGTGTGTTTGGGTGTTTTTCTCGCTCTCTCTTCCATGTTGTGTTGCGTTTAAAAATGGCCTCCCTGATGTTTGCACACTGTCACCAAAGGACAAAATTCAATCAAGCAGCGTTCACGGAAACAAAGTCAAGAAGCTAAAGCTGACTGTTCCCTCTTTGTGTCGCTGGACCTTTGGAGTGTGAGTGTGTCTCTGGTTGTTTTAGCGGTGACTTGTTTCGGTCACTCTTCTGAAGATCATTTTAATAAACATCTCTTCTTTTAAAAGCTGTAGAACGGTGTCTCTACACTGATCTCCGTTCATCTTCCACACAGTGTTTGCTGCCTTCTCCAAACTTGACCTGCACAAATCCTCATGAATGCCCAGTTAGGTAACGGTTCAGGACCCGAACACCTCTGTCAACCACCTCCCACCCTCAGTAGGAACGTCTCAAATGTTCAAACTGTTGCTTGTAACAAATATTTTGCTCTGTTTGTGTCATTGAACACGTATGTAGTCTCTCATCTAAACAGAGACATGTTTATCTTAGTTTGGTTGGTCAGAAACTCTGGACTCTGTTCTATGTGATGAGTGAAGTCGAGCCGGTGAAAACTTCCCAAACATTTTAGTAAATGAAACGGTCGTGTTTGCCTCTGCAGAAGTGAAAGAAGGACTACTTTGTCCACATTCAGAAGCGCTCCGTTTAACCAGAGGTGATTATTTTAACCGCTACAGCAAACCCTTATTGATTAGCTGAACGTCTGTCAGCTCACCTCCAGACGGTACGTCTGGTCTAAACTTTTTAGGCACTCCTTCATTCCCTCGGAGCTTGATTGGTTAATTGTTGCCACCGCCGCACGGTGCAGGAAGGGGAAAGGAAGGGAGAAATGGCTGTTGCTTAGCAATCCGGTTGCCATGGATACTGCCAGAGCTCCCTCCTAAAGAGTACACTGGTATGTACATTGAAAAGAGAGAAAGGAGTGCAGGAGTCATGGAGGAGAGGCATGGGAGGAACAGAAATTGGGAAGGATGGAAGCAGTGAGGGGAAAGGAGGATGGATGGAAGGAAGCAGTCTGAGAAGTTAAAGTGGAGAAAAGAACGAAGGAGAGGATGGAGGGATCATTAAAATACCATCAAGAATGGGAGGAGTGAGAGAACACAGACAAAGCTAGAAGCAGAGTTGAGAAAAAAGGAGAAAAGCGAATTCTCTTCATGATTCATCACATAGATTCCCCCCGACAGTCGGACTGGTGCAGGCAGGCTGATGCTGGAGTCGTCTTCATTTGCTATTCTGTCTTAAGATGTGGTGCTGTGGCTCGCTGGCTGGTTCTTCTGTGGTCTCTCTGTTTGGAGAAGCATCCGCACCACAGCAACCTCCCCCACCCGTCCACCCATCTCTCACTGTCTGTCTGTCTGTCTGTCTGTCTGTGTGTCTGTGTGTGTGTGTGTGTGTGTGTGTCTGAGGGAAACAGAGGCTGTAAAGCTCGGCACCACCAAAGTGAAATAAATCTATCATATTTACATATTTATGTATTCTCTTCACAATAACACAAAAATATCCAGGACTTGCTGCATCGTGAGCACTAGCTCACGAGGACTCCTGAGTCTGAAAAGCTGATGCAGACAGATGACGATCGTGTGAAATGCGGTTGTAATTGGCAGCAGGAGCCGTTGTATCTCCAGAACAAAAAGAGAAAATGAAACTCAAACTTCCTAATTCACAGCCTCAGAAATGGGAAGAAGCTTCCTAATTTCCTTTTTTTGTGTGTAAAATTCTCACTTTCATGTGTGTTGCTTTGTCCCAGTGGGTAATTTTTGACATTTCCTCATGATGGTGTGGACACACAGTATGGTGGACCATGAGGGCTGGGCACAATTCAAATAGGATTTCACAGTCGCATTCCCAGCCAGCTCTCTGCCTGGAACTAAAAAGGATTAATTATTTGCATTTTAACTCTTTATCGACAGGAACACTACCCTGTGCCAGTGAGTGGCTCTTCTAAAGAGTTGCTAAGGGCTTTGCACAAAATTCAACAAACTAGTTTATTTAGTTCTGATTTCTGTACATGCATGAATCATGGGCCTGATGTTGTGTTTGCAGTTTTTAGCATGCGTCTGTCTGCTGCATGCACATGTCATAAAACTGCAAAGCCTGACAGATTGTGTGTGTGTGGTGTGTGTGTGTGGGGGGGGGGGGGGGGGTGTTACAATGAAGCCATATGTCAAGATATACTTTGCACCAAATAGGCCTCTGTTCTCGCTACGTTGCAGTGTCATCTCTGCACACTAGCTCACGTTGCACACATGCACACAGATGCATGCATGAAGTCCCACAATGCACTGGGAGTTATACGACCTGCTGACTGGACATGAGTGGAAGTGATGCTAGTGTGTTTGTGCATGTGAAAGGGTGAAGGTTAGTGGGAGATGAAGATGAAAAAGGAGCTGAATTTGGGAAGAAACTGAGGAAACGTGTAGCTTTGCACAGCTGAAAGCAGCACTGTGACAACAGATGGATTTTCCAATTTTCTAAAGCAGAAGGAGGGAGTGAGACAAAACATAGAATGAGAAGAGAAGAGGAAGTACAATGAAGTGCAGAGAAGAGATTGAATCAGAGGAAGAGACCGAAGCAGCAATAATGAGAAGGGGTGTTTTGTTGGGGTGTGTGTGTGTGTGTGTGTGTGTGTGTGTGTGTGTGTGTGTGTGTGTGTGTGTGTGTGTGTGTGTGTGTGTGTGTGTGTGTGTGTGTGTGTGTGTGTGTGTGTGTGTGTGTTTTGGTGTGTGTTGTGGTGATGTGTGTGTGTGTGTGTGTGTGTGTGTGTGTGTGTGTGTGTGTGTGTATGTCTTTGGGGGAGGGTACATTGGAACTTTGTCCCCCCAGTTTGAAAATCCTATCTGCGCCCCTGCTCGCTCATCCCTACAAAGCACACTACTCCTCACCAGCTATAGAGGATGCAGACATACAGGTTTAAATACATATTTTGTAAGTGTTGGTGCCACACTAGCTAGAGAGATTGCAGTCCCACTTAAAACAGCTACAATTAAAAATATGGTAAATAGTAGGGATGAGTCGGATTCTCGTTTCAGACGATGGCCATGAGATAAAGCCCGGGTCCGCAGATTAGGCGTCCAAGAGGATGTCTGAGAGTTGCAGTAGCTCTGGAACGAGCTGTAATCACTTGCAGCTTTGTGGCAAGGTTTTGACTTAAGGTCGAAGGAGGTTGTTTCAACGAGGCTTCTTTCCCGATTTGGCCGAATCGAGGTGTCAGACAGAAACTGTCAAGTGGGAAGTAAATTCTGTTCTATTACCACCATGTTATGGTTCTGGCGAATCAGAACCTGACATGTTTGTTGACGTTTACCAAACACCCCTCAGAACCACACCTTCATCAGATCCAAGAATGTTCTAGTTGTGTGGATAAAGAATCTTTATGTGCAGTGACGTTAACTTGAACCTTGTGTCATGTGTGTGTGTGAGAGTACGGTGTATTCACTTGTTAAACCAAACAGCTCTGATCAAAATATGAGAAGAACATTCATTTCAGCGTAATAGATTTAGCACAGATTATTCCAATGTTTCATTGAACCATGTTGTTCATTCTTCATTATTTTAACAGTTCACTTTTATTCTGTGACAAATCCAGCAGTCTGAGATGAGGGAGAAGCTGTTGTCCCAAGACCTCGGGGAAGAACACTGTTGAAATTCCAGGACACGAGATTGTCAACAAGCACTGTAGAAAGATTAGAAAACACACAGAAGTAGATTTATTCCTGTGGATTAAAGGGTCACCGTGTAGGTCAAACTATAGATGAAAATTCACCATTCTGATGCTACGAAACACAAACCATACTAAAAACGCAATTCGAGCTATAAACAAGAGTACTTATTGTGCTCATACTGACTTGTTCAGGGCGACGGTGGCACAGGAGTTAAGTGCTCGCCCCGTAATCGGAAGGTTGCTGGTTTGAGCCCCGCTCAGTCTGTCGCTGTGTCCTTGGGCAAGACACTTAACCCACCTTGCCTGCTGGTGGTGGTCGGAGGGACCGGTGGCGCCAGTGCTCGGCAGCCTCGCCTCTGTCAGTGCGCCCCAGGGCAGCTGTGGCTACATTGTAGCTCATCCCCACCAGCGTGTGAATGGGTGAATGACTGAATGTGTTGTAAAGCGCCTTGGGGGGTCCAGGACTCTAGAAGGTGCTATGTCAAGTACAGACCATTTACCATCAGTTGTTTTTAAAATCGCAGATGATGAAAATAGAGGATGTGTACAATTATACTATTATGCAAATGATGTTTAGAGCAAAAGTAACGTTTCTCCCTGAGAAAGTACAAATGTTTATTGCAAAGAGGGAGAGTAAATATGAACGAAGAGGCGTCTGCATGTTTGTTGTGCAGAAAGCTAAGAAAGTTACTGAAAGGAGACGTATCTCTACGACGGGAGGAACATTTTGGGATGAGGCTAAAACAGAATTTAAATTAGAAACGACACTTTCAGTTTTTAAAATACTTATCAATAAACATATTTTTGAATAGTATTAATTCGAAGTTGGTGGATGTGATTGTCTCGTCTCGTCTCGTCTTCCTCCGCTGGTCCGGGTCCGGGTCGCGGGGCAGCATCCCAACTAGGGAGCTCCAGGCCGTCCTCTCCCCGGCCTTGTCCACCAGCTCCTCCGGCAGGACCCCAAGGCGTTCCCAGACCAGATTGGAGATGTAACCTCTCCAACGTGTCCTGGGTCGACCCGGGGGCCTCCTGCCGGCAGGTCATGCCCGAAACACCTCCCCAGGGAGGCGTCCAGGAGGCATCCTGACCAGATGCCCAAACCACCTCAACTGGCTCCTTTCGATCCGGAGGAGCAGCGGTTCTACTCCGAGTCCCTCCCGAATGGGCCACCCTACGGAGGAAACTCATTTCGGCCGCTTGTATCCGCGATCTCGTTCTTTCGGTCATTACCCAAAGCTCATGACCATAGGTGAGGATTGGGACGTAGATCGACCGGTAAATCGCCTGGCTTTCTGGCTCAGCTCCCTCTTCACCACGACAGATCGGCTCAGCGTCCGCATCGCTGCAGACGCTGAACCAATCCGCCTGTCGATCTCCCGATCCCTCCTACCCTCACTCGTGAACAAGATGTGATTGTGTTTATACATTTTTATTGTCACATTGAGGGAATCAAACAATTGATTAGTAAGAAGTTTACGCACCATTATGAGCTTTTGTTTCTGCCTAAACCTGCTCAGTGGTGAAATGTTACAACAGACACTCCATACAAGTGTATGATTTTATATGTTTGTGGAGGTAAGGGAATATATGTATCTATATGTGTGATATGTTTCTGTCTACACGAATTAATTTTGATGATGATGACTGAATAAAACTGATCATTTGTTCATTCACGTATTTATCAGAGCTGTTCAAAACAAGCCAGGAATAAACCTGACGGAGAAGCTTTGGCAAAGTACCAGAGGAGGACCCACAAAATGACTTTAACTTGCTTGTTTGTTGTAACAATAGAGAAAAAGTGAAGCAAGCATGTGGTGTGAGCGTGTTTTACCATCATCACTACACGCGGATCTAAGCAGCATCCACAGGTTTAAGAGTTGTTGGAGCACGGCAGCCTGCAGACAGACCTGCAGAAACTGTTTCTAAAGCTGTAACCACTCCCTCCTTTCAACACATTTGATGTTCCATCCAAGCTGTTGCCAAGGAGAACCGGAGCTGCATGGTGGGCAGTCACAAGCCCAAAGCATGGTAATTTTGTTAAGGAGGCATCCAAACGGAGAGCATCGGGCTCGTTGAGCCTCAGTGGCTGCATCCGTGAGCGGACAGCAGCTTTCTTTCATGTAGGAGACGCCAAACTCAGCCACTGTCTCAACACTCCGCGTTCAAGTACATTCTCTTTTCATTAAAGTATTGTTGATGTGTAGATTACCACCGACATAAGGTTCTGGAAAACCTTTAAAAAACCTGCAAAAGAGCTGGAATAAGATT
>SSNQ01034631.1:651162-653662 GCA_006942095.1 Nothobranchius kuhntae
GCAGACCATGACAGTTTTCTTTCTTTCTTTCTTTCTTTCTTTCTTTCTTTCTTTCTTTCTTTCTTTCTTTCTTTCTTTCTTTCTTTCTTTCTTTCTTTCTTTCTTTCTTTCTTTCTTTCTTTCTTTCTTTCTTTCCGTTCTCCATTTGTTAGCCATTTAGCTAGGTGAGCATGTATACACAAGAGGTGTCTTGTAGCCTAGCCTTGGTCACAAATGTCCCAGAATACAGCGCAGCATTGTCAAAAGGATGGCAGATCAGGAGCCAGCAGCTACTTTGGGGGCAATTTTCCAGTTTAAATGTAAGTCAGCTAGTTGTAGTTAACGGGCTTATATAAAATGTATTTTTAATATCCAAAGCAGTTAGCTATGGTTGGTTAGTTGCTTAGTTGCAGCTTTGGTGGCCAGGAGGTAGTAACTCACTTACATATTTAAAGAGGGACTGAACACGCTCAGAAAACGTAACTCCACCCCAGTCAAGATTTAAAACATGCTATGAAAGTGGGCGTTGCCCAAAAAGAGTAATTATCTCCAGTAAAGTATAAGATCTAAACTCTAAAATATACACCATGTGACATTAATCTGTTTCAACAGGTGCACATGTGGTCACTGCAGCTCACTGTCCCTCAGAGAGAACGTGTTGTAGGGAGAAATGAATAAATGAATTACCTTAACACTTGTAATCATTTAAATATTGTATCTATTCAAATTTGAGATGTAAAACTGTCACCTGTAAGCCTGACATCCCTTTTACTTATGTGGATTTACTGCAATCGACACTGAGATGTGACCAAGATACTCCCTGTGTTGTAGGTGATGCGCAGATGTGAACAGGTGGGTGTGGTCACCTGCGTTACTGAACACCCAGGGTTTGAGCCTGTGGCTCTGAACCCATATGTGCTGCAGGCTGTGTACGGCACATACCTGCAGCTCTTTGGACAGATGCAGGACATGCTGTTGAACAGGTTAGTTACAGGACTGAAGTAAAGGTGCTTGATACAGGAAGTAAAGGTGCTTGATACACTGTAGTAAACCACAAGACCCATGTACTTCCTCTATTACCGCTGTTACAAACATCTTCCTTACAGGAATGTTGTTAGGTGGTACTGGGGATATCTGGGCCAAGATGTCCGTGTGGTCATACCATCGTGCATGGTCACCCGGATTAGGCAGGAGATCCCAGAGGATGGACTTTACCGGGGATTCCTCCCTCCTCTGGATTTTAGTGATTAGGTAACCGCTATTGCACAAAATAGTTTATAACAAGCAGAATAAATATAGTGATGTGTGTGATGTTCTGCAATTGTACAAGAAAGACCAGAGACACTTGAAGTAAAAGTTTATTTTCCATCAGTGGGACAAGTAATCAGCAGCACATGAAAGCGCGACACATTATGGAAACGAATGCCCAACGCTGTGTAGACTATATCAGAATCAATGCTGGATAATTTGTAAAATATTTGTAATTGCTATTTGGATGACAAATCTCCAATACTTGTTCAACAGTAAATTTGTACAAGAATATCATAAAACTGCAGATGGAACTCCAACATTTTAACCTAAAATGAATTACATCTCATTTTAGAACTAGACTGAAAAAGTTATCAGCGTTACTGAGTTAATGAGACTCTTTGGCCTTGAGTATAGTACAGTAAGTGTTGGTTGTTTGCTCTGCAGGTGAAACCGCAGTAGCAGGATTAATCCAGCAGGGGGTGAACAAACAGTGGATGCAAAATAAACGATGAAAAAACATTGTGGTTGGTTGTTGCCTGAGTTCATTCAGTAAAATGTTACCACAAGACAGGAGAACCTATCACGTGTGATTCATGGGAGTACGACACGGTGGAACAGTGGCCATTCTGCCTCACCACCTCCAGCTCATATCCAACCAGGGCTTGTAGTGCATACTGTAGTTTCCGCTGCTGGGACACCTTCTCATCCCGAGTCTGGGCTGGTATCACTGGAGGACGTCCAAGCCCGACGATCCGTGCTGAATCTGGGTCAGCTGACCCGCTAGCCATAACTAGCTTGGAACCACATGGAGGGTCGCCTGAACACAGCAGCTGGACTCTCCCAGATGTCCTCTTCATTCTGACCTGCTTCAGAAGGAAAGGATGTGTAGGTTCACCCATCCTCATCCTGGCATACATACTGTGAGTTTTTCACATGCTGCTGTGCCTAGAGTAAGACCTGCATTTATAATTGTTTATGTCTATGTTACGTCCCCTCCTGAACATCCAGGAGGATGAGGGGACTAACACAGAAAAATAGGTGGAGGTGTGTGTGAGAGGATAAATAACGAGGTGGTGAGAGTAAAAACAAAAGGGTTTATTAACAAAGGGCGTCTGTTTCTAACGGCAAAATCAGCTTTACAACAGGGAACGGTGATGAAAAGGTGGAAACTGAAAACGTAAGCGGTTAACTGCTTACGAAAAACGGCATTTAGCCGAACTAAATAAAAACCACCTAACAGAAAAGTCCCCGGCTCAAAGCCCAATGGGAC
>SSNQ01034631.1:658662-666413 GCA_006942095.1 Nothobranchius kuhntae
TGACAGTTCACCGGTTTGATGGACTACAATGTCAATGACCATCATGCAACTTTGGTCAGAACCAGAACAACGATGATTAGATACCAAATCTCTGCAAGCTGAGTTTTGTGTGGTGATTATTGAGAAATGATGTCGGTCGGGAGATCTGAATTTCATTTCAGTGCTAAAGCCAGAGTCTCGCTGGGACGATGCGTTTGGTGACAAATAAACAAATAACATTCCTAACTCTTGTGATGCTGGAAATCTGACCTTCAGAAACCAACGTTCCATGAGCGGTACTATTGAGATGATGTGAGACAGCTGTGGGGTGGACAGCTACTCAGACCCCAACAAAAGCTAAACTGCAAGAAGACGATTTGCACGACTTGCATAACTGTTGCCTGACTGTCACTGAAGGTTGTTTAGACTTCTGTATAAAAGGCCCAATGAGACCTAACAGAACCTGGTCACCAGCAGACAGATCCCAGTGAGACGCCGGTGTAGAACAATGTGATTGTGTTCTTTGTTTCTTCACCTCTTTGTTCATACTGTCTTTTACTTTTTACAACAAAAGGGCTGTGAACATTCATTCGTGTCAAAACTCAGTGAAGATGTAAACACGGTTTCTGCCTAGAGGTGCAAAAGAGAAATGAGTCAGACTTTAGCAACAGCCAATTCAAAATGCTTTTGTAGAACAGTAACAACATAGTTTTGCTGCAGCTTACAGATGTTCCAAATATTTCCTGAAAATGTCAGTTTCTTGTCCATTCTTTTAAGAGTTGGATTGAATAATGAATCGAGTCAGTGTACCAGGTTTTTTCCAATCTGAGTAAGTAGGTGTTTGGAGCTCATTTCCAGGGACTGTTTGTATGCTGAATACTTCATGTCTCAGCAAGATGGCTCAACATCTTATCCAAACCACAAAACACCAACAACACTTGGAGGAAGTAGTGCTTGTGTCCATAAGGAGACATGAGTGGAAACCACAGTCTGGATGTTAAATCCATAAGACTTTTTCAATTCAATTCAATTCAAATTCATTTATAAAGCGCCAAATCACGACCAGAGTCGTCTCAAGGACCTTCACACGGTAAACATACAGGTCAGTTCATTAAGCCAATCAGTAAAAAGTTTCCTGTATAAGGAACCCAGCAGGTTGCATCGAGTCACTGACTAGTGTCAGTGACTTTACAGCAATCCTCATACCAAGCAAGCATGCAGCGACAGTGGAGAGGAAAACTCCCTTTTAACAGGAAGAAACCTCCAGAGGATCCTGGCTCAGTATAAGCAGCCATCCTCCACGACTCACTGGGGATGGAGAAGACACACACACACAGACACACACACACACACACGCGCGTGCGCGCACACACACACACACACACACACACACACACACACACACACACAACTAATGTTTCTATGGTTACATTGTGATTTCTTGTCTGTGTGGGACTCCCAAAATGAGCACGTCTCTGAACGTCTTTGTTACTTTCATCCTGGGTTTGTTATCCAGTTCCATTTTCTTTTGTTCACAGAGTGACGAGGGTTTGTCGTTACCTTTTCTGACAGGTTTTGACGTTCACATCCGGCGATTGCTTCGTCAGAGCAATTGCCGGATGTTGATGGTGTCATTTCCTTTTAGAGGCGATGTCGTCCTTGGCTGCCCACGCCTTCTTCACTCAAAACATGTAAGGAAAGTTAACAACAACCCCTCATCACTCTGTTTTTAACAAAGAACAAAAGAAAATGAAATTGATCAAATCTCTGAGAGTCACCCAGAGGGAGTGGAAGGGTAAACATTAACAAGTGTCTTGGGTCTCTCTGTAGGGAAAGTGAAGCCCAACTGACCACTCTGTGTTTGGAATATCTTTATGCTAATGCAAGATTTTTTACATTAAGTTACATGAAAAGGTTCTGAAGTGGCTAAAGTCTGGCTAATTATTCTCCATCTGCATAACTAGACTGGATGTATCTCAGAGGATGCATCAGACTTGTACGGTCTACACTGAAACTTCTATGCCTGAGGATCATTTTTACAAGTACTGACATTTAGAGAGGAGCAAATGAAATGGCATCTGGATGTGATCCCCAGCATGTCTGACACATCAGAAATGTTTAGAATCTTGTCTGCTGTTCACCTGTTTGTCCACTAGAGGCATAATGAGATTTGCTTCCTGTGTAGAGACGTTTTTCATTAATGCAGATGCTTGTGATGCTGTTTACCTATGATGGACTTTTTACATGGAGTTGGAGTATTTTGAACATGGATGTATATTATTTCCCATCTCATTTTGTTTTGTTATGAGAAATGTTTGTACATTTTGGTTCCTTGTAAAACCATCGATTGTTGTATACATGGTGCAGATTTTTTGTATCCATTTGACAGCATGTACTGGAAATACATAGATAGTTATTCCTCATATGTTTCTTTTAATCTGAAAAATAAAAACACAGAACAAAAAGATTTACGTGGATTGTAGTGAATGGGCTAATGCAAAACATTGGCATGGTTCCTGTCTTTAAACTAATGAAGGAAATCAGGGCTGGGCTGGAGGATGTTTCTATTACCATTAAAGGTAGGGGAAAAGCTGATATGGAGCAGAGCTCAGTGAAATAATTCATTTGTATTATGTTGGTTTTAGTTACACATGAAATTTAATCCAGCGATTTTAACAGTTTCCAAAACCGAAACATGAAAAACTCTTCAGTCTTGTTGTAATCAACTATCTGACACGTATACACAGTATAAATGGAATACTGTTCAGTTTTCTTCAAACCCAAACTCACGTTTGGTGTTATGGTCTGGATAGACTTATAGTAATAGTAGGGTGCTCAATACAATGGTAGTGAACAATGTGTGGCCATGTGTGTGTGTTTGTGTGTGTGTGTGTTTGTGCGCACATGTGTGTCTGCATGCCTGTGTGTGTGTGTGTGTGTGTGTGTGTGTGTGTGTGTGTGTGTGTGTGTGTGTGTGTGTGTGTGTGTGTGTGTGTGTGTGTGTGTGTGTGTGTGTGTGTGTGTGTGTTTGTGTGTACATGCATGTGTGTGTGTGCGTGTGTGTGGACTCAGGCCACCCGTCCTGTCTGCAGTTCACAGTGAACATGACGGCTGCGGTGAGGACGTATCGCTGGCAGTGCATCGAGTGCAAGTCCTGCAGCCTTTGTGGCACATCTGAGAATGACGTAGGATCACTTTTTACTCCATTTTTAATCTAAACACAGCTGTTGCTGCACACACACACAAACACACACACACACACACCTTTTTGTAATTTATACATTGTTAACCAACATTATTAATTGGGTCAGATGAGCCAGGTGCTTTTTTAATTTTTGGGATTGCACCACTTTATCGTTTCCAAGGAATAAACAATTAATCATGTTTAACCACTCCTTGTCCTGGAGGGGTCACCTGCTAGTACAGTGGAAGGGTTAAAGGTGTGGAAAAATATTTTAACAGTAATTTCTGATTATAATGGGTCACTTGGAGTTTATCATGCAGGCTGAACAAGAAAATAGTCTCCTACACCTGTCTCCTGCATGAGCTTCTGAACGAAAATAGACAGTGAAACTCTAGAAAAGCCTGACAGATCTACGTCTCACTGTCACCAATATTTATGGACTCATCCATCTTGCGTGATGACAGGGAAGGCTGTTGTTGGTCTAGAGTCCAGGAAACAGCAAAACTTTGTTGAATGGCAGAGCTCAGTTTGCTGGTTGCACCCATGCAAAACTTGCCATATGTTCCCAGTCCACACTCATTTTTTTTCTGCTGTCAACTCTTGTTAAACCCATGTGCTGACATGCAGGTGCCTGATTGGCCCATGATTAGCAGCACTTGTGAGCTTCTTCAGCACTTGATTAGCTAAGCTCCAAGAATGCCATGTTTACCTGGGTGGGAATGTTACATGGGATAACATGGGATAACTTCATGCTGACGTTTTAGCAATACCAAGCTGCTGCTTTATGGGTTAGTTCTGGCTTCATTCAGAACTCATCAGAATATGATGTTTGGGATTGGGTGAGAGGACAAATCTTTCATGGACAAACACAAATAAACACACAAACACACACGCACGCACACACACGCACACACACACACACACACACACACACAGAGAAACACGTACACACACCTACACACAGAAACATACACTGCTTTGAGGCTCAACCTTCAAATGCCAAATTTTGCTGCTTAAAGCTTCTTTCTGGAGTATTTCTCTTATCTGATGGCACCATCTAGTGGCTGACAAGCATATCACACAAAACATCTGTTGCTCTGTTTTTTTAAGATGTAGCCGACAAACAGCGCTAAAACACGCCGTTTTATGAGTATTATTCTCATGTCATCATACATCATTTCTGAAAGGAAAAACTCGGGAAAGCAGCTTTAAGGGACAAGACAGGTTTCCAAGCAGAAAGATTTGTTACAAAGGAATAATCCACCATCACACACTTCCTTCCCCTGGTTGCATAACTATATACATATATATATATATATATACACACACACACACTCAACAAAAATATAAGTGCAACACCTTTGTTTCTGCTCCGATTTTCCATGAGATGGACTTAAAGATCTAAAATTCTTTCCAGATACACAATATTGCCATTTATCTCAAACATTGTTCACAAATCAGTCTAAATGTGTGATAGTGAGCACTTCTGCTTTGCTGAGATAATCCATCCCACCTCACAGGTGTGCCACATGAAGATGCTGATCCGACATCATGAGTAGTGCACAGATGTACCTTATACTGCCCACAATAAAAGGCCACCCTGGAATGTGCAGTTTTTTGCTTTATTGGGTGTCTGGGGACCAGAACCGGACAGTATCTGGTGCGACCACCATTTGCCTCATGCAGTGCAACACATCTTATTCGCATAGAGTTTATCAGATTGTCATTTGTGGCCCATAGAATGTTGGTCCACTCCTCTTCAATGGCTGTGCGAAGATGTTGGATATCAGTGGGAACTGGTACACGCTGTCATATACGCCGGTCAAGCACATCCCAAACATGCTCAACGGGTGACATGTCCGGTGAATATGCTGGCCATGCAAGAACTGGGACAGTTTCAGCTTCCAAGAACTGTGTACAGATCCTTGCAACATGGGGCCATGCATTATCTTGCTGAAACATGAGGTGATGTTCATGGATGTACGGCACAACAATGGGCCTCAAGATCTCATCACTGTATCTCTGTGCATTCAAAGTGCCATCAATAAAATGCACCTGTGTTCTTCATCCATAACAGATGCCTGCCCATACCATAACCCCACCACCACCATGGGCCACTCGATCCACAACATTGACATCAGCAAAGCGCTCACCCACACGGCACCACACACGCTGTCTGCCATCTGCCCTGAACAATGTAAACCGAGATTCATCCGTGAAGAGAACACCTCTCCAACGTGCCAGACGCCATAGAATGTGAGCATTTGCCCACTCAAGTCTGTTACGGCAACGAGCTGGAGTCAGGTCAAAACCCCGATGAGGACGATGAGCATGCAGTTGAGTTTCCCTGAGACAGTTTCTGACAGTTTGTGCAGAAATTGTTTGGTTATGCAAACCAATTGTTTCAGCAGCTGTCTGAGCGGCTGGTCTCAGATCTTGGAGGTAAACCTGCTGGATGTGGAGGTCCAGGGCTGGTGTGGTTACCCGTCGTCTGCGGTTGTGAGGCCGGTTGGATGTACTGCCTTATTCTCTGAAACACCTTTGGAGATGGCTTATGGTGGAGAAATGAACATTCAATGCACGAGCAACAGATCTGGTTGACATTCCTGCTGTCAGCATGCCAATTGCACGCTCCCTCAATGCTTGTGACATCTGTGGCATTTTGCTGTGAGACAAAACTGCACATTCCAGGGTGGCCTTTTATTTTGGGCAGTATAAGGTACACCTGTGCACTACTCATGATGCCGGATCAGCATCTTGATGTGGCACACCTGTGAGGTGGGATAGATTATCTCAGCAAAATAGAAGTGCTCACTATCACACATTTAGACTGATTTGTGAACAATGTTTGAGAGAAATGGTGATATTGTGTATCTGGATTGAACTTTAGATCTTTAAGTCCATCTCATGAAAAATCAGAGCAGAAACAAAGTTGTTGCATTTATATTTTTGTTGAGTGTATGTATGTCCATCTATCTATCATCTATCTGACAGACAGACAGACAGACAGACAGACAGACAGACAGAGGGTGGGCCATTTCTATGGATACGTCACGTTCGGAAGATGTTAGGACCCAAATATGCAGTTACCCAGGATGACACGAGGCAGAGATNTGTGTGTGTGTGTGTGTGTGTGTGGACACACGCTGAAGCCTATAACATTTTTTTATGATTCCTCTGTCAAAGTTATGTTCTAATGCATGATTGTCTTTATTACTGAAATGACAAAGGAAGCACACTTAATTCACAATAATGTGTTTGTGACATGAACTGTGTGTGTGTGTGTGTGTGTGTGTGTGTGTGTGTGTGTGTGTGTGTGTGTGTGTGTGTGTGTGTGTGTGTGTGTGTGTGTGTGTGTGTGTGTGTGTGTGTGTGTGTGTGTGTTTGTGTGTACATGCATGTGTGTGTGTGCGTGTGTGTGGACTCAGGCCACCCGTCCTGTCTGCAGTTCACAGTGAACATGACGGCTGCGGTGAGGACGTATCGCTGGCAGTGCATCGAGTGCAAGTCCTGCAGCCTTTGTGGCACATCTGAGAATGACGTAGGATCACTTTTTACTCCATTTTTAATCTAAACACAGCTGTTGCTGCACACACACACATACACACACTCACACACACACACACACACACACACACACACACACACACACCTTTTTGTAATTTATACATTGTTAACCAACATTATTAATTGGGTCAGATGAGCCAGGTGCTTTTTTAATTTTTGGGATTGCACCACTTTATCGTTTCCAAGGAATAAACAATTAACCATGTTTAACCACTCCTTGTCCTGGAGGGGTCACCTGCTAGTACAGTGGAAGGGTTAAAGGTGTGGAAAAATATTTTAACAGTAATTTCTGATTATAATGGGTCACTTGGAGTTTATCGTGCAGGCTGAACAAGAAAATAGTCTCCTACACCTGTCTCCTGCATGAGCTTCTGAACGAAAATAGACAGTGAAACTCTAGAAAAGCCTGACAGATCTACGTCTCACTGTCACCAATATTTATGGACTCATCCATCTTGCGTCATGACAGGGAAGGCTGTTGTTGGTCTAGAGTCCAGGAAACAGCAAAACATGGCTCAGCTAGTTGAAGCTAACTGTTAGCATTAGCAGCTTCACCACACAGCAGAATTCCTCCATACTTGTGGAGCTAAAACATCAACGTTGCAGAGCAGAGTCAGTGGTAGAGCGGTGTTGCTGTTATCCAATAAGAGGTGAGATGTCCAAATAACAGGAAATAAGACTCCAAATCCAGTTGTCTGAAACCACTCTGATGCACAGCAGTGCTAGTTGATATTTCTCAGCTGTAAGAAAGCTTCTTAGTAACAATGGAACCAACTTTGTTGAATGGCAGAGCTCAGTTTGCTGGTTGCACCCATGCAAAACTTGCCATATGTTCCCAGTCCACACTCATTTTTTTTCTGCTGTCAACTCTTGTTTAACCCATGTGCTGACATGCAGGTGCCTGATTGGCCCATGATTAGCGGCACTTGTGAGCATGGATCCTTCTTCAGCACTTGATTAGCTAAGCTCCAAGAATGCCATGTTTACCTGGGTGGGAATGTTACATGGGATAACTTCATGC
>SSNQ01034631.1:666423-714040 GCA_006942095.1 Nothobranchius kuhntae
TGTACCTTATACTGCCCACAATAAAAGGCCACCCTGGAATGTGCAGTTTTTTGCTTTATTGGGTGTCTGGGGACCAGAACCGGACAGTATCTGGTGCGACCACCATTTGCCTCATGCAGTGCAACACATCTTATTCGCATAGAGTTTATCAGATTGTCATTTGTGGCCCATAGAATGTTGGTCCACTCCTCTTCAATGGCTGTGCGAAGATGTTGGATATCAGTGGGAACTGGTACACGCTGTCATATACGCCGGTCAAGCACATCCCAAACATGCTCAACGGGTGACATGTCCGGTGAATATGCTGGCCATGCAAGAACTGGGACGGTTTCAGCTTCCAAGAACTGTGTACAGATCCTTGCAACATGGGGCCGTGCATTATCTTGCTGAAACATGAGGTGATGTTCATGGATGTACGGCACAACAATGGGCCTCAGGATCTCATCACGGTATCCCTGTGCATTCAAAGTGCCATCAATAAAATTCCCCTGTGTTCTTCATCCATAACAGATGCCTGCCCATACCATAACCCCACCACCACCATGGGCCACTCGATCCACAACATTGACATCAGCAAAGCGCTCACCCACACGGCACCACACACGCTGTCTGCCATCTGCCCTGAACAATGTAAACCGAGATTCATCCGTGAAGAGAACACCTCTCCAACGTGCCAGACGCCATAGAATGTGAGCATTTGCCCACTCAAGTCTGTTACGGCGACGAGCTGGAGTCAGGTCAAAACCCCGATGAGGACGATGAGCATGCAGTTGAGCTTCCCTGAGACGGTTTCTGACAGTTTGTGCAGAAATTGTTTGGTTATGCAAACCAATTGTTTCAGCAGCTGTCTGAGCGGCTGGTCTCAGATCTTGGAGGTAAACCTGCTGGATGTGGAGGTCCAGGGCTGGTGTGGTTACCCGTCGTCTGCGGTTGTGAGGCCGGTTGGATGTACTGCCTTATTCTCTGAAACACCTTTGGAGATGGCTTATGGTGGAGAAATGAACATTCAATGCACGAGCAACAGATCTGGTTGACATTCCTGCTGTCAGCATGCCAATTGCACGCTCCCTCAATGCTTGTGACATCTGTGGCATTTTGCTGTGAGACAAAACTGCACATTCCAGGGTGGCCTTTTATTTTGGGCAGTATAAGGTACACCTGTGCACTACTCATGATGCCGGATCAGCATCTTGATGTGGCACACCTGTGAGGTGGGATAGATTATCTCAGCAAAATAGAAGTGCTCACTATCACACATTTAGACTGATTTGTGAACAATGTTTGAGAGAAATGGTGATATTGTGTATCTGGATTGAACTTTAGATCTTTAAGTCCATCTCATGAAAAATCAGAGCAGAAACAAAGTTGTTGCATTTATATTTTTGTTGAGTGTATGTATGTCCATCTATCTATCATCTATCTGACAGACAGACAGACAGACAGACAGACAGACAGACAGAGGGTGGGCCATTTCTATGGATACGTCACGTTCGGAAGATGTTAGGACCCAAATATGCAGTTACCCAGGATGACACGAGGCAGAGATGATGAAAAGTAAAATCCTTTATTTTGAAGGCGGAACAAAAGTAAATCCAGGCAACGAGCCAAAGTCCAAAAACTCCAAGGCTGGAGAAACAAAGCTCACCAAGAGCACGAGCAAACACTGACAGAATTAACATACAGATACATTAATGGACCGACACAAGACAGAGACAATACCGGGCTTAAATAGACTGGGAGACAAATTAAGGAAACAGGAAGCAGGTGTGTGGAGTGAGGGCTAGAGGGAAGGCAGGTGACACTAATCAACTCAATGGGGAAAACAGAAACAGAGGAGGGCAAATACCTAAACACAAAACTAAACAAATATTACCAAAAGACAGAAGGAAGGACTCACACAAACTAGCTGGAGGAGGACATAGCACATACACCCACACACACTGAGCTGGGGAGAACGAGGCTGGAGCTGACCTGGGAGGAAAAGGTAGAAAAGATAACAAAAGACACTAAACTGACACGCAGAAAAAGGACACATGAGGGCGCCAAAGAGCTACAACATAAGACACATAACAGGGATGCAGACAAGGACACATGAGGGTGCTGAGAGAGCACAAGGGGGAAACCTGGAGTGGAGCACAAGAGGAGTTGGGGAACAAAGGGACACAAGAGGGAATCTAGAGAGGGATGGAGGACACCAGGAGGCACAAAAAGGAAGGGGCTGACGCAGACCATGACAGGATACACCTGAATGAAATGGGAATGGTCGGTGATATTAACGTCCTGTTTGTGGCACATTAGTATAAGTGAGGGGGCAAACTTTTCAAGATTGGTGGTGACCATGGTGGCCATTTTGAAGTCAGCCATCTTGGATCTAACTTTTGTTTTTTTCAATAGGAAGAGGGTCATGTGGCACATTAAACTTATCGCCACAAACAGGATGTTAATATCACCAACAATTCCTACTTTATTACAGTGTATCCATATAAATGGACCACCCTGTATTTATACACACACACACACACACCGTCTATATATTTCGTTTTACTGTGCTGAAGATCTGCTTTAAGCATGACGGGCCTTTGTTCTGTTGTTTCAGGACCAGCTGTTGTTCTGTGATGATTGTGACAGAGGCTACCACATGTACTGTCTGAGCCCTCCCATGTCTGAACCACCAGAAGGTACGTACAGCTAAATACTGAAAACCAATGCATCCATGTCTGGTCACACTACTCATCCAGATGCTTCACCATCACGGTTTGTGCAGCATTAAGCTGTAGGTGTGGGTCTCACACTCAGAACAGTCATATTTCTCTGTGAGTAAAAATACCCCACTCAGGTCTAACTGGAACATCCTAACCTGAAGGCACCAGGCCGAGAGGCGGTCTAAATTCTGTGATCACAGAAATGGAACAGGAACATCTATTTAAAACAAAAGATGGCTGCCTTGGGATGTTTGATGGTGTTGCCATGGAAACGAGTAGCAGAAAGATAATCTGTTTCCATGGCAAACTTGTCACTGGGCTGAAGATACAGTAGCAGAGCCACTTGTGTTCCACAGCCAGTAACGGTGTCGAGCTCTGCCCACGCAAGCCATGCTTTTAATTTCCAGGAGTACGTTCAGAGGCAGCTTCTGGCTTCAGGTTAACCCTCGCCTGGATTCTGGATGCTAAACCATCCACGCTGCTTAAGGCTCACCCAACATTTGCAGGCTGGGTCCACATTTACTTTAACTCGTTTAGACAGAGAGGTTAACATTAACATCAGCTGTTAACGTCAGCATCTTCTGCCAAATTGTAAACCAAATGACTTGTCAAATCCCCCGCATCCATCCGCGTGTGGTGCTCTAATTTAGTGTCACTTAATGCTCTGTGAAATGAGGGATAAAACTGTACAACAGTAACGGCTGATCTGTGGTCTGATGCGTGTGTCTTACAGGGAGCTGGAGCTGTCATCTGTGTCTGAGACAGCTGAAGGAGAAGGCCTCAGCCTACATCACTCTCACTTAATCTGCAGAGCTCATCCTCTTGGCCTTTCATCCTCTCCCAGACCACCTCTCATCACCCCTCTGTCTGCAGCAGCACCCTCACCTCCCCCCTTCTTCTGACACGCTCACCGTGACTCTCTCTACACGCTGTCCCTGTGATCCCTGGCATGACCGAGCACTCCGGTTCCCTACAGCGCTGCATCCACAATTTAACATCGCTCCAGAAGCGAGGCAGCCTCCATCCTCTTCGTCTCTGATCCTCTCTTCTGTGCTTGACCTGAACCTCGGCCTGTTCTTCCTCGTCGCCTCTGCTCTGTCTCAGCACAGGAATTCATCAGCTGGCAATAAGTTTGCTATCAAGACACACACTTCAGCCCTCCAAGGGCACTTCTGAGGCACACCGCTCCACAGAAACCCTTGTAAGGGCTCTCAAATGAGCCCTAATGATCTTCAGCTGCAACTCTGTCAAGTAGTGAGCGAGAGTGACTAAGATGGTGAGGCGTTAAGCCTAATTTATACTTCTCCATCTGCGTCAGGATGAAAGCATGCAACGCCATTATCTGTCCTTTCGAGGGCTCTCCAGCAGGCTCACAAGGATAGACGGCGTAAATACCGAGAATGCAAGCTTGTGATTGGTCAGGACGCCGCTGTCGTCAACAGCACCGCCATGGCACTCTCAAAGACATAAAGACATGTCAATATCTAGCAGCAGACATGGAGCAGCTTGAAGAATACCTTGTGGAAGAACTCCAAAAATATGAATGTTTCCTTCACCCGCGAGTGGAGGCGTGGAACGATGTGCAGCAAGTGTTTTATTTGTGGATGGGAGTGAAGGGAAACGTGGAGAGCGCATGAAGAGGTGGAGGAGAATGAGAGAAAAAATTGTCCGTCTTAAAAATTCTCTCAAATGCAAAAACACAATATAAGCACACTAGTAAATGCACTGGCTTGAACCGGATACATGACAGGATGCCACAGAACAGCGCTACGCCCTCTGCTGTCCTGGTGGGGAGTTGCTTAGCAACACTCCCCAGGAGACGGAGAAGTCAGAGAGCAAAACGTCTCCGTCAGTGCGTGCGTGTCTCCCTCATGGAGCTGACGGAGAAGTATAAACTAGGCTTTTGGGGGAAATGGTTGACCGTGGAGCGGTGTGTTTCAGTATTCGCCAACTGTGAAATGTACGCTCAACCAAAATTAGATTCACACCCTCTGAGCATCGTTGTGTTTGGTAGACCTGAGACTCTGAACTGTCCTGTGGGATTTGTCCCTAGGACGGCCTGTCCTGTACAGTTTATAGTGGGGAGGCACTTGTACAAAATTAAGACTGCTTTTCAAACCACACAGTCACGAACACACTCTCCTCAGTTTTAAGGCAGACGATGTGGCCAGGACTATCTGGAACCTCACCGAGTCCTCTCTCCATGCATGGGCTTTCCACAACTTAGTTAGCATTTTTGGGATTGACTCTGAGGGTTTTACTGCATGCACTTGGTCTCCTGATAAGACAAGAGAAGGACTTTTTATTTGTAATTGGCTATTTCAGTTAAAGATGTGTGTTTAAGAAAAACAGTTTAGGTTAAGAGTCTCTCACCAGCCATCACCTGGCCTGTTGTCCCATGAAACTGTGGCTGTGAGGCCAGTGCAAGTCTGAGAAGCTCCTGGTGCTTGGTGTGTGTGTGTGTGTGTGTGTGTGTGTGTGTGTGTGTGTGTGTGTGTGTGTGTGTGTGTGTGTGTGTGTGTGTGTGTGTGTGTGTGTGTGTGTGTGTGGACACACGTTTTAGCCTAAAACATTTTTTTATGATTCCTCTGTCAAAGTTATGTTCTAATGCATGATTGTCTTTATTACTGAAATGACAAAGGAAGCACACTTAATTCACAATAATGTGTTTGTGACATGAACTGTGTGTGTGTGTGTGTGTGTGTGTGTGTGTGTGTGTTGTGTGTGTGTGGGGGGGGGGGGGGGGGGGCGTTCCATTTTTCTGCCCTTTTAACATAAAAACTTTTTATTTTGAGTTTTAAAGTCTTGATGCATTGCTTCACAAACTGCAGTATTATGTTTACTGACTTGAAGAGTTTTAATCTGCACTTCTCCCAGTGTTGCTCAAACGTTTCAGCCCTGATTGCGTTTCACTGACATGTTCAACGCTACAAAAGAAGCAGCAAAGCTCCTGGCACCTTGTGTGGCCAACCCTTACCCCGGGTTTCCACGGGAGCCGTCAGCAGCACGTTACTGCAGCAGCACGTCTTGCTCGCGTAAGCTGCTGCTTGGCCCTTCCCATGAGACGCGAATCAGCAGGGGAGCAGCTGTCACCGACAGAGCACGAAGTCACACGAGTGACTTCGTCAGTAAACACAACAACAAGCAGGAGAAAACTACAACATGGCTCCAAAATGTTTGTGTTTTTATGTTCTGTCCGTTTTATAATCGCCAATACGGACCTGAAAAACAAAGGAGACCGCTAGCTAGGTGATAACTTCTCACGGGACCGCACAGTTAGTAACTTTTTTTAAAGTAAAGCGACCGGAAGGCAGTACGTTCTTTATTCTGAAAATCTCGGGAGCTTCTCTCCATTTCCGCGTCCGATTTCCTGTCTTTCCTTCCCCAAAAATGTCGAACTTGACCCGTTTCAGAGGCGTCGCGCGTAGGAAATAGAACCGGCGCGTAAAGGCCGCGACATGCTGCTCCTGAGACGCGGCCGACTCGCGCTGCTGACGGCTGCCGACGGCTCCAGTGGAAAAGGTTCTGTTGACCACAGCCGTTCCTATCAGCAGCTATGACGTGCTGCTGCAGTAACGTGCTGCTGACGGCTGCTGTGGAAAGCCGGGGTNGTTCCATTTTTCTGCCCTTTTAACATAAAAACTTTTTATTTTGAGTTTTAAAGTCTTGATGCA
Organism: Nothobranchius kuhntae; assembly: GCA_006942095.1. NCBI lineage: Eukaryota > Metazoa > Chordata > Actinopteri > Cyprinodontiformes > Nothobranchiidae > Nothobranchius > Nothobranchius kuhntae. The sequence continues at coordinate 672,800 of SSNQ01034631.1, forward strand.
TTGCTTCACAAACTGCAGTATTATGTTTACTGACTTGAAGAGTTTTAATCTGCACTTCTCCCAGTGTTGCTCAAACGTTTCAGCCCTGATTGCGTTTCACTGACATGTTCAACGCTACAAAAGAAGCAGCAAAGCTCCTGGCACCTTGTGTGGCCAACCCTTAGTGCAACTCTTTTCTGCAGTTATCACAGCATGCAAACAGCGTTTGTTTCCAGCAAAGAGTCTTTCAGTTGCTATTTAGGGGACTTGACCCATTCTTAGGACAAGCAGCATTTTTATCGATACATTGTGGGTGTTTTGTTCTTTTAAGGTCAATCTAATCATTTTTAATCAGGTAATTGTCAACGAACAACTTTTATTAACACAGCTCCCAAGTTTGCTTCTCTCTGTACTTACTATCATTTGCTCCTACACCAACCATGATTAGTCCCCAGCCACAAAAAAACATGGTTGTCATCCTTCTGGTAAAAGAAGGTCAAATAATGTCTGACTGGACAGAATAATAATAAATGCAGTGGGTAGGGAAAGTATTCAGACCCTTTCATTTTTCATTGCTTGTTATATTGCAGCCGTTTGCCAAAATCAATTCAACTTATTTTTTGATCATCAACGTACACACAGCACCCATGTCGACAGAAAAACACAGAAATGTAGACATTTCTGCAGATTTCTTTTTAAAGAAAAGCTGAAATATCACATAGACCTAAGTATTCAGGCCCTTTGCTGTGACACTTTTTAACTCAGGTGCTTTCCATTTCTTCTGATCATCCTTGAGATGGTCCTACACCTTCACTGGAGTCCAGCTGTGTTTGATGATACCGACTGGACTTGATTAGGACAGCCACACACCTGTCTGTATAACACCTTACAGCTCACAATGCAGGTCAGAGCAAAGGAGAATCATGAGGTCAAAGGAACTGCTGAAGAGCTCAGAGACAGAATTGTGGCGGGGCACAGACCTGACAAAAACATCTCTGCTGCACTGAAGGTTCCTCAGAGCACAGTGGCCTCCATAATCCTTAAATGGAAGACGTTTGGGACGACCAGAACCCTTCCTAGAGCAGGCCGCCTGGCCAAGCTGAGCAACCGAGGGAGAAGAGTCTTGGAGAGAGAGAGGTAAAGAAGAACCCAAAGATCACTGTGGACGAGCTCCAGAGATGCAGTCAGGAGATGAGAGAAAGTTGTCGAAAGTCAACCATCACTGCAGCCCTTCACCAGCTTTATGGTGGAGTGGCCCGTCATTAGCCTCTCCTCAGTGCAAGACATATGAAAGCCTGCATGGAGTTTGCTAAAAGACACGTGAAGGACCCCAAGATGGTGAGAAATAAAGTTCTCTGGTCTGATGAGACCAAGATAGAACTTTTTGGCCTTAATTCTAAGTGTGGAGATAAACAGGCACTGCTCATCACTTGTCAAATAAATTCCCCAAAATGGAACATAGCGGCGGCAGCATCATGCTGTGGAGGTGTTTTTTACCTACAAGGACAGGACGACTGGTTGCCATCAAGGGAACGACGAATACGGCCAAGAACAGGGATATCCTGGACAAGAACCTTCTCCAGAGTGCTCAGGACCTCAGACTGGGCTGAAGGTTTACCTTCCAACATGACCTCCATATTTCTGGGAAGAACATGAAACCAACAAGGAAGTGGCAAAAATTGCAGTTCCACCCTCGTCCACTAGAGGCTGACACCAGAAGTGAGCAAATCCTCATTGTCTCCCATGTTAAAAATACCAATTTCACAGCAGAAGTAAACATGTTTACAGCCTGGTTCCAACCCCACTGTAGGTTTAACAGATGTAGTTTACACTCATGACTACTCTGAGGGGAGTGGGTTTTTTAAACTTCTGTTTTAGTGTTTAATGCCTAAAACTCAGAATAATTAACGAGCACCAGAGCGCGTGACTTCAGAGCTAGCTCCGGGGAAAAGCCTCGGCCTCACGTTGTTTGCCATTTTGACTCTCTGAACTTTAGCTTGTCGTGTGTGTGTGTGTGTGTGTGTGTGTGTGTGTGTGTGTGTGTGTGTGTGTGTGTGTGTGTGTGTGTGTGTGTTAATCACAGAATTAGTTGGACAAAGAGGGCAAGCTGTTGTTATTGGCTGCACTAACAGATCATCCAAGCAGTTTTTGCTTCTTTTTATCAGTGAGTAAAATAATATTTCTGTACTGTATTTTGCTGGTTGAATAGGGGAAATACTGTGTCATTTAACTGCTTGGTCAGACACGTTAGTGGGGTTGCATAAAAAACTTGAGCGGGTGCCCAGCTTCTCCTGTCTCCTGCCTGAGAATAGTTGTCGGAGCCGGCGGCTGGCTCAGGGCAGCCCAGACGCACAAGGCTGTAGTCATGCCGGTCACTTGTGGATCTCTGAGGGAGACCACAGAAACACCACAGCTCTTTTAGTTGACGCTGCTTCACTTTTGAGTCGCTCAACCACATTTTTCTTGCTAATATTTTGCTGGTTGAATTGGGGAAAATTCTGTGTTTGCCGGTAAGTTTATAAGTTATTTCCTTAATGAAAATATATTTTGCTTTGAGCAAGTTTTCAACAATTTTAACGTATCGTATTTTCCGGACTATAAGTCGCTCCAGAGTATAAGTCGCACCAGCCATAAAGTGTATAATGAAGAAAAAAAACATAAGTCGCATTTTGGGGGGAAATTTTATTATTTTTCTTACAAAATCTGAGACCAAGCATTTCACATTGCAAGACAAGCACTGGTAACAATAACAGAATAAACAACGCGGGCGCTGCAGCGCGCCACGGTCTCCAGCAGAGGATGGCGGTGTTTGAAACCCTCCCAGTGGGACAGACGAGCTCATTCCTGGGTCGGAGCCGGCCCGCAGCAGCGCACCACAGGCTGCAGCAGGTGATGGCGGAGCAGAGGAGCTGAAACCTGGGCCGGATCCAGTGCGCAACGATGCGCAACTGTCTCCAGCAGGTGATGGCTGAGTTTTTAATTCCCAGCGGGGCAGGGGAACTCATTCCTGGTCCGGAGCCGGCTCGCAGCAGCAGCACGGTGTAGCCTACATGATTTGGCATATAAATCGCTCCGGAGTATAAGTCGCAGGACCGGCCAGACTATGGAAAAAAGTGCGACTTATAGTCCGGAAAATATGGTAGTTATTAGTATATGAGATAAATTAGCAGGCTAAATACATTTCATATATTTCTAAAACTTAATACTTGTTTGTATCTTGTACAGCCAACTAGCCTTTATTCTGGACTCAGTACAATTCACCAAAAGTAAAGAGACATTATACAGATGAAGTAAGCACAAGATAACTTACTGGAAGTAACATAATTATTATCATGACAACCAGAACAAGACAGCCTGATAACAGTCATGTGAAAATAACAGTTAAAAAGTATGTATGTATAATAGAAATAAAAAATATATTAGAATTAGTGTAACTCACTGTGATCCAAGCAATAAATCAGCCATAGCTGATTAGCAATCATGAAATGAGGTCTGGGAGTTTAAGTTTCATTCTTTTATTACATTTTTTTCTGAGATCTGTTAAAAGGTCACCATGGCAGCCTGTGTGTCTCCAACATCAGCTACACAACGCAGCAAGTGTAAGTACCAAGTACCTGTCTTGACCACTTCATGTATGGTTTTGTACTTTAAACAGCTAGGCCAAACCTGTTATTTTTTTCTCCATAGCCATTTGGATCATTGGAGACAGCTACGTGAGGCGTGGTGCCCAGAGAGCTGCAGAGACCCTCAGAGACAACCTTGGCCTCCCTGACGTCCGTGTCTCCTGGTTCGGTTGGGGCGGACTGAGGTGGAAAGACCTTCTCCCCTTCTTTTTCCACTCCCTGCGAGGAAGAGCAGCTCCAGGTGTCCTCATCATCCACTGTGGCAGCAATGACATGGGGGTGGTCAGCAGTGTGAAGCTGGTCAACACGATGGAGGACCTGCACCGGCTTCACCTTCTACACCCTCATATGATGATCATCATGTCATCCATCACCCAAAGGTGTAGCTGGAGGGCAGGTGTAAAACCTGCTAAAATTGAGAAGGCCAGGAGGTTTGTCAACAGTGTTATGGCTACTTTTCTTTCTAGCTTGAATTGTGCCGTTGTTGTGCATTCTCACATCAGACATGACAGTCCAGGGACATTTTTGTCAGACAAAGTTAATTTCACAAATAGGGGAAATTATATATTTTTTAACTAATATTGCCGATTGTCTTAATGGCCAGCTCCAAAAGCAGTGAAAAACTTCCTGGTGGTGTCATGATCCGCCCCCAGCCTCCCTGAATGTGTCTCTCCTGCCCTGATTAGCCTAATTGTTCTCACCTGTCCCTGATTACTCTGCCCATGTGTTCCTGATTCCCTTGTGTATTTATACCTCCCTCCTGGTTGTTGTCTTGGTCGGTTCATTCTGTCATGTTCTGCGGGTGGAGGTGGCAGACCGTGTGTGGTGGTGGGTTCCGGAGGCAGATGAGCAGGCAGACGGATGTAAAAAATAAAAAGCTGTTTATTGTAGGATGGGAGCAACAGGACGGACGAACATGGACAAGCGACAATGAACCGACCAAGACAACAACCAGGAGGGAGGTATAAATACACAAGGGAATCAGGAACACATGGGCAGAGTAATCAGGGACAGGTGAGAACAATTAGGCTAATCAGGGCAGGAGAGACACAGTCAGGGAGGCTGGGGGTGGATCATGACAGGTGGGAGTCTCGCTGCTTTTGAATTTTGCCTTTAGAACTGGTTTATTTTCAGGCAAACAGGATAAACATATCCCTGACTGTTATAGCTCATGTGTTGTTGATGTAATTTATCTATAGCCATAACACTGTTGACAACTCTGTTCTTACTTCACAACCTAATGTTCCACTCACACTGCAGCTGTCTGGGCCCCTTTAATTATTTTAAGTATTTTTTAAATGTACTGACACTTTGTGTCCTGTTGTTTTATAAAATCTAATGTAAAAAAATAAATGTTTTTTCTCAATTACTGGAATTTCTTTGGTTTAGACAAAAAAGGAGCGAAGAATCATTTATGCCAAGTTATTTCTACAACAGGCCCATTTTAAGTCCAACAGTTTCTTAGCAGCCAATAGAAATGTGTTCTTTACTAACTTTACTTGGTTTAAAAATCTTACTAAAGTAAACCTTAGAGGCTGCCATATTGTAAAACCCAATCATACTTGTTATGTATCCAAGTAAATATTAGTTTTGTAGATATTTGTGTGCTAAAAAAACTTAAATAATTTGTCATTCTTTATTGAAAAACAACAAAATACAGGTAAACAGAAAGTGTGGGAAAATGATAATGTGAAATTATTGCTCTTTAAATGTAATCCTATTTATCTTTAAAAAGAAAAACTCTAAAAATGTCCTGTACAGCAACATGACAGAAGAATGGTGGTCTGTCTGTCAGAATGTGCTGAACAGATTTGCTCTATCAAGAGGAGCCTTTTGTGTACGAGTTTATGTTATTGTAATATTGGTTTGGGTTATGTATCGCCACATTAGCATGTAAATGCTGAACCAATCTGGAATAAAGAGGGCTGATAGAGGACAAACAAGTAAATAAGAGAAAAATAAAAACAACTATGAAACCAACATAAAAAACAGCAACCACCTGCTGCACCTGTAAAGAAGCATTTCTAAGAATCATCAAGAAAACGTGGGATGAACAACTATAAACATGTAAACCATGAACAACAAACATCAACAAGCTTGTGTTCGTGCGTGTGCTGGGATGTGAAGTGTGAGACCTCCAAGGATCAGGTGCACTCTGGAACCGCCCCAAGCACCAAGAAACCAGCAGCCACCACAGAGCACAGAACCAACTCAGACCACCTCCCAGACAGTCGAACACCTTGCTACAGATAACTCAGCAAGGCCACATCCAGAACCGGGCTGACACAGGTCATGGGCCACAGGACACAGGAATCACACAGCAATTATACTATATATATATATATATATATATATATATATATATATACATATATGTATATATTGGCTGTACGCCAAAATCATCAATATTAGAAACAATAAAAGGCTTGAACTACTTCAGTTGTGTGTAATGAATCTAATATGTATGAAAGTCTAATGTTTATCAGTACATAACAGACAATAATGAACTTTATCACAATATGCTATTTTTTAGAAGGACTTCTATATTAATGAGAAAAAAACATTTTTTATAGATGTTAGCAAATGGCTGCAATGTAACAAAGAGTGAAAAATTGACGGTCGTCTGAATGAGTTCCATACCCACTGTATGGCTGAAAATCGCTGTTTGTAAATAAGGTGAATTGAGATTTAGTAGAATAAAAAACGACTAATCAAACTAAACATCAGAAAATATGAAACTTAAATATTTAAACCTAAAAATGTTATTCCAGCATCATGAAACAGAGACTGAAGCAAGTTTTCTGGTGAGTTAGTCTAAAGTGAACTTTGAAACGTCACTGATGCAGAAATTAGATGTGTCGTATTTTAACTATCAGTGATGCCTTTCTAAAAAACAAAACACAGGACATTTCTTTCTTTCGCTGTCTTTTGTTTTTCTGGTTTTGTTGCTCTTTGCACAGTGTGGCTGCCTTTGCTCCCGGAGGATGCTCCTGGCTCTGTTTGGATGTATATTTTTGGGCGAGACCATTTCTAACTGCATGGGGGTCAGTGAAGAAGCAGCGTGAACCAAAACAAGGTGTTTTATTTTTTCATAGTTTGAAACGAGGCACAGAACTGTAGAGGGGTGGCTTCAGCTAACCTGGCCGTGGAGAGGTCACACTCAGATGATCCCGTCTCACATCACTATCTCTAATTAAACGTGTCACGAACCATGAGCCAACCAGAGCTGACACCTGAACCTGAAGTGTGCCTGAGTGGAGACGTTTCACCGCAGTTCTGGCACTGGAAACAGGAAGTGATTTTGTACTTTGGACGATGAGTCCTCTGTGACCACAAAGCCTTTACAATGGGGCTTTGGTGGAGTCAAACTCACGGTGATTGTACCATCTGGGGTCTCCTGGCTCCATCATAAGGAGTTTTTATATCTATCTATACTTTTTCATTGTGACTGTACGTTGTGAATGACTTGATGAAGAGGCGTGTTCATTTGTCTTTTATACCTCGAGAAGATGCGCGACTGATTTTGGACATTTTTAACCCCCCAATAAGAGGGAAGGAGGGACTGGGTTCACATCGCTGTCATCTTTGTTGTCAGTCATTCTCTGTGATTTCATTTGGCATCAAAATTTGCCAGGTTTTTCTCTCTTCCCTTGACTCATTATTTCCAATAAAAACGGAGACTGAACATTTCTACATTTGTTTTTGTGATGTCACGTCTTCTTATATCTGCTGTAGAAGGGATTGTGTCTGGTTGGTGTGTTTTTGCTCTGGTGGAGGACTCATCACACGGTTCTCCTCATGCTGTTCCACTCTCGGGTTAAAAGCTGAGGCCAACAGAGAATAACACATTTCTCAGATCTCTAATTTAAATTAAACACTTGACTAAAATGTTCTTCTTCTTCCACTTTTCTTTTTGCAGCGCTCTCCGGAATCATTCTAACCTTTCCAAGTTCTTGAAAGGGATTTAATTGCCTACAAAATCAGAAAAGATGTGTGGCTGAGAGGAACGTCAGTGTTTTGCCAAGATAGTCCGATAATCTCAGAATGGGGGACGAAGGAGCCTCATTGTCCACAATTGTTGTCTAGCAGCACTGCAGAACAGAATCTGGTTTGCTATTCAAGGCAGGAAGCGTGTTTATTTGTGATGTATTCCTGGGGATGAGACATTCATCACTGCTGGTGCGCTGGGCAGAGCTGGCTGTGCAACAGCCGCATGGTGAAGTCAAGCTCATCAACAGTTTATTCTTCATTTCGTTCCTTCTCTGCCTCTTTCCTGGAGACAGAAGAATCCAGCTCACACTTGGATCCATGGGGTGGATGTAGGTATTTTTAACAATAAACCATGAAAGAAAGAAAGAAAGAAAGAAAGAAAGAAAGAAAGAAAGAAAGAAAGAAAGAAAGAAAGAAAGAAAGAAAGAAAGAAAGAAAGAAAGAAAGAAAGAAAGAAAGAACCACAAAACAATTCCTCCATCCATTCTTTGGCAGAGCTCCAACCTTAGCCCCCCCACCCCCCCAAACACACACACACACACACAACTCCAGTAAACTTTTGCACACAAATATGCCTCTGTGTCACACAGAAATTCAGTCTGAATGAACATGCACTATCATACAAAACCTGTTTACACACACACACACACACACACACACACACACACACACACACACACACACACACACACACAGCCTAGAGCCCCCATCTTTTTATGAGCTTCATTGCTTTGACCCCAGTCTCCCTTTATATCACTGAAGATGATTGTGTGTGTGTGTGTGTGTGTGTGTGCGCGTGCAGGTTTTAATACCCAGCAGAATACATACATGTACGTTTATTTAGGCTTACAGAATGAACAAGGATGTTTAAAAAAGTGTTTTTGTGAGACTATACTTTATTTCTGTGTGTGTGTGTGTGTGTGTGTGTGTGTGTGTGTGTGTCTTCCCAGCCAATTACCACATCTCCCAGACAGACTGAGACTGCCTGGGTCCTGCCAGCCAATTGGAAAAGGGCTGCGCACTGCCAGGCCGGAGGTGGTTGCCATGGTAACCAGGAGGCCTGTTTGCATGTTGGCTGATGGAAGAGTGATGGGTTACAGTAATGGGATGGAGGGAGGGAAAGAGAGAGGAGACAGGGAAGAAGGGAGCAGTAAAGAAAGGGAGGGACAGGAAGATGAGAGAGAGAGAGAGAGAGAGAGAGAGAGAGAGAGAGAGAGAGAGAGAGGTGAAGAAAACGTCAACAGGAGGTGAGGAGGAGGGTGGGAGACAGACTCATACATAAAGATATTGGAAATGTATGAATGCATGTGAAATGATGCGACTTAAAAATATGATAATAAAGGAATTGGAGAAAATGATAAAGGGGTGGGGGGAAGGGGGAAGGGGGTAGAAGGGTGGTACCCATGAATTCCACTATTCCTCTCTGCCTGGGCTAAGGGGTGTCCGTTCATCTGTCCTTGGAGCAGACGGAGAGGTGGAAATGCTCACCTTCTTTCCTCCTCTCTGTCCTTGTGTCCTTCTGTCTCTTTGTCCCTCTGTTCACCTGTCCCTCTGTTCTTTTGTCCCATTAATCTGTGTCGAGTTTGTTATCAAAACCCTATCTAGTGATGAAGAACTGTGCACTTTTTAAGGGTAACCCCACAGGCTGAGTGCAGTCACTCGAGTGTTGAGTGTGATGAAACTCACTACATGTAATTAAAGCTCTGACTGTAATCCAAATCAACTCATCAAAATCTAGTTTTAATGACCTGAAGTCCCTGTTCCAGAAACACAGTCACATGTTTGCTGCTGCATTGCAGAGGCTCCATACTCTAACCTTTGTCTTTGTCCGAGCTGGGGGGGGAAGTAATGCGATGTGAACCGATGCTTCCCAAGAGCCAGTGAGGGCATCTGGAGGTGGCTTTGTTTATCAGAGTACTTTCCAGGTGAAGAGTGAAATCTGATCCTTACGGTTTTCTCTATTGTGCAGACCCTCCAATTTGCACCTTGCTGGTGTGTGTGTGTGTGTGTGTGTGTGTGTGGAGCACTGCATTAATCCTCAGTCCGACCACCATTACCATTATGTAACACACATCAATTAAATTTCATTCAGTTTATTTATATAGATAAATGATCAACGATGAGTGTTACGTCCCCGACAGGTGTTGGTAAAAAGCGAAGGAGGGGGGTAACATAAGAAAGATGACGGTGGAGTTTAAAATGGTTTTATTTGTAACAAAAGGGTCTAAAAACGAGCCAACAGATGGCGCATTATAAAGAAAATGCCAAAAACAAGCAGAACTCTGTAAAAGGTTAACAACACAAATTATCAACTATAAAAACACCTGCGGTAAAAACTTATATTAAAAGCTTTACCACAACGAAGGTGTTTAAAACCAAAGTCAGTCAAATTGCACCAAACCAAGTTAACCTTTAAAAAACGAACATACAAAAGATCCCACTGGATCACTCAGAGTAAAAACAACCACAGTTAAAACTCATCCAAACGAAAGGGGTTGAAACCAAACAAAACCGGGAGGATCGGGAGGATCGAGAGGACGGGAGGACGGGAGGACGGGAGGACGGGAGGACGGGAGGACGGGAGGACGGGAGGACGGGAGGACGGGAGGATCGGGAGGACAGCAGAACCACTGCACTGCTGCCTCCCAGACCGCTGAAGGCTCAGCCGTCTTATACAGGCGTTGGTAATCAGCAGGATTCAGCTCAGCTGTGCTCCTCAGCAGCCTGGGAGAGAGGAGGAGGAGGGCCGGTGTCAGGCTGATCACCAGGGCTGGGTGATCCTGGCTCCTGCTTTTCACTCTCCAGGCTGGCAGCCGTGACAATGAGTAATGTTTATTTATATACGTAGCACGTTTCTCAAAACGAATCAGAAAGTGTGTCACAACAGCAAAGTGATAAAACAACAGCCATACAGATACCATAGAGATAAAATCAATATAGACACAAACCTAGAAAACATAAAAGCGTAAAACAAAGAATGAACAGAATTGTTTTCAGCTGCTATTTAAAAAACTTCTCAGAAAGGGTCTGGGGTACAGGGTTGCACAGTGTGGGGGCCTCTGCCTGAAAGGCCTCTGGTCCTAAACCTAGTTCGGGGAATTACCGGTAGCCATAGGCCTGAGGACCTGAGAGAGTATCCTGGGTTGTAGACAATCAATAGTTCAGAGATATAACTGGCAGCCTGACCGTGTAACACTCTAAATATAAGGACTGTTATGGGCACCAGCCTGGCCACTTGGATGCAGGAGCCAGGATCACCTAGCCCCGGTGATCAGCCCGACACCGCCCCTCCTCCTCCTCTCTTCAAAGCTGCTGAGGAGCACAGCTGACCTGAACCCCTCTGGCGACCCACACCTTGGATAAAACGGCTGTGCCTTCAGCAGTCTGGGAGGCAGCAGCGCAGGGGTGACGCTGTCCGCCAGGTCCCAGATTTTGGTTTCAACCCCTTTCTTTTGATAGGTTTTAACTTTGGTAGTTTTAACTCTTGAGCTTTTAAAGGGTAAAGCTCCGAGTGATCCAGAGGAATCGTTTTACAGGTTAACTTGGTGACAATTTTATTGACTCTGGTTTTTTAAAACACCTTCTGTCTAGTAGAACTTTTAACATAAGTTTTAACCAGGTGTTTTTAAATGTTGGTGATTGATCTTTTAATGTTAACCTTTATGAGAGTTTTGTTTTTGTTTGGCATTATTGCTCGCCATCTGTTTGCACTTGTTTTTAGAACCTTTTATCACAATTAAACCCATTTTAAACCCACTATCATGTTTCTTATGTTACCCCCTCTTTCACATTTTAACACCTCCTGTCGGGGACGTAACAAGGACCAAGATTTTAACAGAATCCTATAGAGAACCAGGAGCTAATGTTGTGTCCCTAAAACGGGGTGATGTGAGATTTTTTACTGGTGCATGTGAAAAGCCTGACAGCAAAGCTCTGCACTACCTGGAGACGTTGAAGATCCTACTTGCGGACCATATATTATATGAGGCAGTTGATATTACATGTGGAGTACCACAGGGCTCAGTTTTGGGACCTCTCTTATTTTTATCATACATTTTACCATAAGGACAGTTAATTTCAGCAATATATCATATCACCTGTATGCAGATGAAATTCAGTTGTACTGCTCCTTCTATGAGGAATGAATGGAATCTATTGTCCACTAATGGACTGTATGTTCCAAATCAGTAAGCTGAGTGCAAACTTTCTCCAGCTCAACACTGGCAAGGCTGAGACTTTAATTATCGCTCCTGCAAATAAGTGCCAACCAAAAAAAGATCACCTGGGTACATTAGCATCTTCAGCTTGATTGAATGTCTGCAAAATAAGGATTACTTTTAACGCCAATATGTCTCTGACACAACACACTAATCTGTTAGTCCAAAATGTCACAATTGCGAAATATTTATAAGTTCAGGACTATGCTTTCTATAAAGGAGCAAGAGATGATTATGCTATTATCTCTTCTTGCTTAAACTACTGTAACAGCATTTTTACATGTGTAAAATCCAGGAATGGTCAGTTTTCACCTACATAGTGACCTACATGCCACCGGTCATCTACAGACATGAATCTGCCTCTGTGCGTCTCTTAATCTTCCAAGCTGCAGGAAAAGGTTCGACACTGCGTGTTTACAATCAGATTGTCAACATCATGTTCCCTTCTCAAGGTCCTTCTCTGCCAAGCCTGTCTGCTTATCTAGGCCGTCCTGCACAGAATAAAAGACTGAACCATTATAATACTAAATAATCATATGGTTGAATGAACAATAATGGTTGATGAATAATAATAACGTTTTGATTAATCTGTGCTTAAGTTAATAAGGTTGATTAATCTGTGCTTGAATTACTGAAGTTGAAATGAATATTATTACATTGAAAGATTTATATATGATGATCAGTAATGTTTGAAATGACAAGGTAATCATGATCTACACTCAGACACATGTGCATATCTTCCTGACACAAGGTTAAGTTAAACATCATGACACATATGAATTTCTTATCCACAAATCAGAGCTCTTTTATCTAAAGGAGTGTTGTGAGGTTTGTTTGGTAAAACCTTTAATAAAACTAAGGTCACTTCCTGAGTGATTCAGTTCTAGAGAAAGCTACGGACCGGCCATCCGGAGCAAAAACCTCTTTAACCCAGAGCATCTTTTGACAAGCTGTCAAAAATCCACTACACGCTGAAGCTGACACAGCAAACGATTCCTGCAGAACAAAGAAGAGTCCTTCTAGATGCAAACGATTCCATCTATCTGTTGTGACTCGGGTGACATCTCTGGACCGGAGCGTTGGTGCTGTGGTTGATCTACCAAACCTCGGTGCCCAGAGGTCATCCGACCTTCCTGACCTCTGGATCCGCAAAGAGGGTCTCCAAAAAGGGTGAGGTAGACACAGCGTGAATTGCGTCTGACGTGGCTTTGATAAGAATCAACTTCCTAGTTAATGCAGACCAAATTCTTTTCACACCAAGAACTAATTTCCTTCTAGATTCAAGGTTCTGATAAACACACACCATCCAATCACAATACATCACATTCCATCCACTTAGATTCAGTCATCACATAAAGAGTTCCCTAGTTGCCATGTTTTAATTGTTTAGAAAATAAATTCTTATCTTTTATAAACCTGCCTCTGTCTGAATTAATACGAAGTGTGTTTGATCACTGAAAAAGCAAAGAATCCTAGAATCTTCTGATTAAACATCCAAAGACCAAGCAGGTTGATATTGTATATTTATATAGACTATCACATCTTATTGGTCATAAGTAAAGGTTAAACAGTCAGGTCCATAAATACTGGGACATCAACACAATGTTAACATTTTTGGCTCTATAGAGCTCCGGGAGTTGACGTCACGTTTCCCGGCATGAAACAGTTCAAATCGAAACGGCGCCATATTGGCAGGCAGAAGCCCGCAGCTGGACTATTTGTTATTGTCAGAAAACTCAATCAAACGGGAAATATGGTAGATTCCTGTTGTGCCCCAGGATGCACAACAGAAGCGGACGACATAAGGAATGAGCCATCTACAGGATTCCCCAAGATCCGGAGCGCCGCAAACGTTGGATCATTGTAATAAAACGCGCTAGTGACCGGGCTAAAATGAAGCTGTGGAATCCCGAGAGTAAAGGTTTTCACTTATGCAGCGATCACTTCATATCAGGTACTTAAACCAGCGTTTCCTTTATGGTATTTATTTTAAATGCTTTTATTACGATTCTTAGTGGGCTTCCTAAACTTATTTTGGCGTGGCTTTTTCTGTCTTATTACTCATAGCAACAAGTAAACGTTACGTAAAACGTTGCCTCGTGTTTCTGCGTGCTGCCGTTTACGTGTTTTATGATCACAGCAATTAACCGGCTAAGCTGTGTTTAATTTTTAAGCAATGGTTGATCAATTGTCAGATCACACATAAAAAGCACTTTGGATTGCTATTATCTGTCTCACCGAGACAGATCTCAGACAGATCCTGAGACGCTCCTGCCTGACATTTTTATTTTATTCACGGAAAAAAATCAGACTAGTGATTTCTCTTGGTGTTCAGTTTATACATTCAAACAGCACAGCACTCTATTTAACTACTTACATGTAAATCTATGTTATTTGTCCATCCATCCATCCATTTTCATCCGCTTATCCGGAGTCGGGTTGCGGGGGCAGTAGTGTCGAGAGGCCCAGAATTCCCTCTCCCCAGCCACTTGGGCCAGCTCCTCCGGGGGAATCCCAAGGCGTTCCCCGGCCAGGTCCTGTAAAAAGTCCACTCCAACAGCTTCTGGTGTTTTTAAAAAGTATCCCAGGGGCACGGTAAGGGTCAGAGATGTTTAGTCTATTTAATTTCTGACTATATAAAATGATTTCTTCGATTTTAAAGTGTGAGCTCCGACAAAGTAAAATCCAAGCCGATCCCGTTCATTTTGTTTACCTTTTTTGCCTGCCAACATGGCGTCTACGCTCTGAGAGTCACGTGACGTCCGGAGCGCTATACACCACCACAATGGATATCAAATGAAGCCAACAAGATGTGCTTTAACTGCAGACTGCCCGTGTTTATTTGAGGGTATTTACATCCAAATCAGGTGAACGGTGTAGGAATTACAACAGTTTGCATATGTGCCTCCCACTTGTTAAGGGACCAAAAGTAATGGGACAGAATAAGAACCATAAATCAAACGTATACTTTTCAATACTTGGTTGCAAATCCTTTGCAGTCAATTACAGCCTGAAGTCTGGAACACATAGACATCACCAGACGTTGGGCTTCATCACTGGTGATGCTTTGCCAGGCCTCTACTGCAACAGTCTTCAGTTCCTGCTTGTTCCTGGGGCATTTTCCCTTCAGTTTTGTCTTCAGCAAGTGAAATGTATGCTCAATCAGATTCAGGTCAGGTGATTGACTTGGCCATTGCAAAACAGTCCACTTCTTTCCCTTCAGAAACTCTTTGGTTGCTTTTGCAGTATGCTTCGGGTCATTGTCCATCTGCACTGTGAAGCGGCGTCCAATGAGTTCTGAGGCATTTGGCTGAATATGAGCAGACAATATTGCCCGAAACACTTCAGAACTTATCGTGCTGCTTTTGTCGGCAGTCACATCATCAATAAATACAAGAGAACCAGTTCCACTGGCAGCCACACATGCCCACGCCATGACACTTCCAGCACCATGCTTCACTGATGAGGTGGTATGCTTAGGATCATGAACAGTTCCTTTCCGTCTCCGTACTCTTCTCTTCCCATCACTCTGGTACAAAATGATCTTGGTCTCATCTGTCCATAGGATGTTGTTCCAGAACTGTGAAGGCTTTTTAGATGTTGTTTGGCAAACTCTAATCTGGCCTTCCTGTTTTTGGGGCTCACCAAAGGTTTACATCTTGTGATGAACCCTCTGTATTCATACTGGTGGAGTCTTCTCTTGATTGCTGACTTTGACACAGATACACCTACCTCCTGGAGAGTGTTCTTGATCTGGCCAACTGTTGTGGAGGGTGTTTTCTTCACCAGGGAAAAGATTCTTCGGTCATCCACCACAGTTGTTTTCCGTGGTCTTCCGGGTCTTTTGGTGTTGCTGAGCTCACCGGTGCGTTCCTTCTTTTTGAGAATGTTCCAAACTGTTGTTTTGGCCACGCCTAATGTTTTTGCTATCTCTCTGATAGGTTTCTTTTGTTTTTTCAGCCTAATGACGGCTTGCTTCACTGATAGTGACAGCTCTTTGGATCTCATCTTGACAGTTGACAGCAACAGATTCCAAATGCAAATAGCACACTTGAAATGAACTCTGGACCTTTTATCTGCTCATTGTAATTGGGATAATGAGGGAATAACACACCTGGCCATGGAACAGCTGAGAAGCCAATAGTCCCGTTACTTTTGGTCCCTTAACAATTGGGAGGCACATATGCAAACTGTTGTAATTTCTACACCTGATTTGGATGTAAATACCCTCAAAAAAAGCTGACAGTCTGCAGTTAAAGCACGTGTTGTTCGTTTCATTTGATATCCATTGTGGTGGTGTATAGAGCCAAAAATGTTAGTATTGTGTCGATGTCCCAATATTTATGGACCTGACTGTATATTAAGATTTAAAGCAACAATATTTAACCCTACTCATGCTGTAGCAAGAAGGGTCTTCAACGTCTCCTGGTGGTCCAAAAGTCAGCAGCCAGACTTTTAAGATGCACCAACAGAAGAGCTCACATCACCCCTGTTTTAGCAACTTTACACTGGCTCCCAGTCTTCTTTAGGATTCAGTACAAAATCTTGGTCCTTACAGAGCATTACATGGTCAGGCACTCGATTATATTGCCGACTGCTCCTGACAGTGCCTCAAACTAAATTTAGGACCAGAGGTGACCGGGCCTTTCAGACAGTGGCCCCCTCACTGTGGAACGCTTTACCAGTGACCCTGCGAGCTCTAACTACTACTGAGTCTTTTAAAAAGCAGCTGAAAACACATCTCTTTAGGACTTTTATTGATTTTATTTGACTGTTGTTATTATTTATTTGAATTTATTTATAGCTTGATTTTAATTTTCTTACGCTTTATAGGTATGTTTTATTGCTCCTACGTCGGGTTTTATGATTATCCGTTTTACCTTCCAAAGGTCTTCTCCATCCCCAGTGAGTCGTGGAGGATGGCTGCTTATACTGAGCCAGGATTCTCTGGAGGTTTCTTCCTGTTAAAAGGGAGTTTTCCTCTCCACTGTCGCTGCATGCTTGCTTAGTATGAGGATTGCTGTAAAGACTCTGACACTAGTCAGTGACTCGATGCAACCTGCTGGGTTCCTTATATAGGACACTTTTTACTGATTGGCTCAATGACCTGACCTGGATTAGAATGTTTACTGTGTGAAGGTCCTTGAGACGACTCTTGTCGTGATTTGGAGCTTTATAGATAAACTTGAATTGAATTGAAAGCTTTCCTTATGCTGATTGTCTGTGTTATTATTTTGTGGTGTGAAGCACTTTGTGATTCTTTCTGTAAAAGGTGCTAATTAACATTACTTACTTACTTCTAGCTTAGACGTGAACATGCTATTACAGTAGCCTTTTCTAGAACAGATGAAAACATGTATTGTCATCTCTGTCAGTGTGCCCCAGAGCAGTTGTGGCTACAGGCAAGCTCATCCCCATCAGCGTGTGAATGTGTGTGTGAATGGATGAATGATACGCTGTAGAGTCCCCTGACTCTGAAAGGCATTTTACAAGTGTGGCACGTTTATCATCTATCTCTAGCTCTTTCTTAAAAACGATAAATGACCTGCACTTGCATAGCGCCTTTCAAAGTCAGAGGACTCCAAAGCACTTTACTTAACAGTGTATCATTCATCCAATCCCAGGTGGTGATGAGCTACAGTGTAGCTACAGCTGCCCTGGGGTTCACTGACAGAGGTGAGGCTGACGAGCACAGGTGCCACCGGCCCTTCCGACCACCTCCAGCAGGAAGGGGGGCTGAAGTGTCTTGCCCAAGGACACAACAGCAGACTTCTCCGCCAGGAGTCGGGCTCGAGCCTGCAACTTTCCAAGCGTTGGACAACCCGCTCTACTTTCTGAGCTACTGTGGCGAAAGTTTTGAAATATTTCTTAATTGGAAGAGACAGTTGTTGATTTATTAGTGAGTTGTGCCAGAGACATATCAGAGTCAAACACACCAAGGTTGTGGACAGTCAGTCGAGCTTAAGAGGTCAGTGTACTCAGGCGGTCTTTGATTACTTGGAGTTTAGTCCCAAGAGCGATGATTAAGAGTCTCTGTTTTGCCAAGTTTAAGCTGGAGGAAATCTGTACTCAACCAACGCTTGATTTGGAACAGACAAATGAAGACAGCAATCACAGTGATGGTTTATGCCACTAGGAGAGGCATCGTTATGGATTATCAGCTCCAAGCCTCACTTTGAAGCTGCTCTCTGCTGTAGAAGGCATCGATTCACATCATTCTGTGATTTACTTGCTTTGAGGTGAGATAAAACAGCCAATCAGTGACTTAATTATCAGTTTGCAAAATGTTTTCCAAGTGGAGGAAGGTCTGAATGATCTAGAATGCACTAGTTTTTAGAGGAAATTAATTCAGGGGGAAATCACAACTCAACAGCGCGCCCTAGAGGACAGCAGAAGAATAAACATAAAAGCTAAAGTGGATTTTATTCAGTTAATCAGCTACAGAAACAAAAGAGATGAAAGTTAATTATTAAGTTAGACAAAAATTTACTCTAAAAAATAAGAGTTTTAATTCAGCCATCATGCTTATCTGTTTTTATTTAGTTCTTCATTTCTAAACATTTTAACACATTAAAAGCTAATACAGGTAAGCACATAACTCATTTTAATAGTAGTGTAATTTACTGATCATTATCAGAATCTATTATTTAGCAATCATCCAACATCTTCTATTGATTTAACACTGTTTAAACCCAATTATGCAAAATATAAACACATAAATGGGCTGTGCAGTGGTTAGAGCTGTTGCCTTGCAGCAAGAAGGTCCTGGGTTCGCTTCCCGGCCTGGGATCTTTCTGCATGGAGGTTGCATGTTCTCCCTGTGCATGCGTGGGTTCTCTCCGGGTTCTCCAGCTTCCTCCCACAGTCCAAAAACATGACTGTTAGGTTGATTGGTCTGTCTAAATTGTCCTTAGATGTGTGTGCATGATTGTTTGTCCTGTGTGTCTCTGTGTTGCCCTGCGATGGACTGGCTCTCTGTCCAGGGTGTACCCCGCCTGATTGCCCATTTACCACTGGAGATAGGCACCAGCCCCCCCGCGACCCTGCGTGGACAAAGCAGGTTCAGAAAATGGATGGATAAACACATAAATTATTTTTCATCCATCTGTAGTGTTTTATTTAAACTGTTTTAAGCTTCACGATTCACTCAATTAAACACACACACACACACACACACACACACACACACACTCCTGCACAGGAGCTGAGTTGTCTGTATTTAAAACTGGGTTTTGAGAGTATAAAGTGGAGATGTGATATCCCGTCTCTCACATCCACTCCCATTGGCTGCCGTCTGCACTCCCTCTGTTCAACTTGAAATGAAATAAGGAGCTGCTCATTTGTCCTCATCTCCACCAGCTTAAATGCTAAACGCTAGGGTGCCCGTGAGTACGCCTGAAGGACCCCTGCAATCGTCACATAAAAAAATAACCATCTTCTTTTGGTGTTTAATAAAACATAACATTGCTTACCCCTTGGAGCTGAAGAAGAATGAGGGATTCATGAGCAGTGCGGGCGACATTTTCTCCTGCTTATCCTAACTGCTGACAGCTGCTCAGGTGGCAGGGTAAAACTGAGTACCCAGCATGAGGTGAGGGCGCTTTTTCAGAAATGTTACAAATGAATCTGAATTTATTACAGTTTTATTTTTATTTTTTCTCTCTCTTTTATTTTCATTTATTGACATTAAAATAAAAATACAGAACTAAATTGCTGCAAGCCAAAATGAAAAAGGGGACAGAAAGAAGAAAAATTTATGTTGTCTGCCCCTTTTAACTAAAATAACATTAATACAAATGAAACAATCATATGATTCTTAAAAAAATTGAACAATATTGTTTCTGGACTGGCTGGCCGACACAACCTCAACCCATGAATTGAAAAAAAGAAAGAAAACAAGTTACACAGAAAGAAGCATCAAGTTATAGACCTGTATACATACATATATACACATATGCATACATAGACTTGTTTCCTTTTCCCTTTTTTTAATTTTATTTTTATTTTTTCTTTCGTCCCCCCACCCCCCTCCCCTCACGCATTTATGTAACAGATCTATATAAGTTAATCATTTCATTTTTTATCTCTTTTTTGAAAGTCGATATAGTTTTTGCATTCTTGATTTCAGTATTTAATTTGTTCCACATTTTAACTCCATATATGGACACACAATGTTCCTTTACGAGTAACCGATGTCCAGGTATGTTAAATAATTCATGTCCTTTTAAATCATATTTCTTTTTGTAAATCTTTTGATTAAACCTGCAGGTACGTTCCTTTTGTTTGCATTATACATACATTTTAAAATATTGTAGTCCACCAGATCATAGAATTTTAGTGTTTTTAATTGTATAAATAATGGATTGGACGGATCTCTGTAGTTGCTCCTTGTGATTATTCTTACTGCTTTTTTCTGTAAGATGTAAATGGAATTTGTGTAAGTTTTATATGTTGTTCCCCAGATTTCAATGCAGTAGTTCATGTATGGTATGATCAGTGAGTTATATAACAAATATAGTGAATTATTATCAAGTAACCCTTTTGCTCTATGTAACAGTGCAATAGTTTTAGATATTTTAGTTTTGACACTGTTTATATGCATATACTGTTGATCTAAAGTGGAATTACCCTGTGGAAACTGCAATTTTCCATTTTAGAGCATTTTGAAATTGTTAAGAGTCAGTCAAATATGGGAAATTTCAAATTGTTTTTGTTGGATTCACATGTTAATTCAAAATGCAACTACTCTTTTGAAATATAACTTTTGCTTTTAAGAGCATTCTGAAGTCATTGAAAGAGTAGTTCAAAAATGAAAATTCACAGGGCTTTGACTTTGAAATCCAAAATAAGATTGCCTTGATATGGACAGGGCGCTAATAGTGAACAAGCCTAAATTATTTGTTATTATGTTCTTAAAATATCTGATAATTCACTCGAAGTTTACTTTTATTTTGAAATCCGGTTTTCACATCCCTTACCGTAATACTTTGAATACA
Source organism: Nothobranchius kuhntae (assembly GCA_006942095.1). Taxonomy (NCBI): domain Eukaryota; kingdom Metazoa; phylum Chordata; class Actinopteri; order Cyprinodontiformes; family Nothobranchiidae; genus Nothobranchius; species Nothobranchius kuhntae. The sequence continues at coordinate 693,605 of SSNQ01034631.1, forward strand.
CGGGGAACCGACAATAAACTGGAGGCTGGCTTGACACAATAGTTTTGTTTTGCTGTACAACTTCCGGTTTTCAGATCAGAGGCACCAGAACCGTGAACAGTTCTAATGTTAGCTCTCTTTAGCGTTTGTAAATGAGCGCGTTTGATGTGTTGTCGCCTCTAAACCGTGTTCTTGACGGCAGCTCTGACATTTTGTTCCGGACACGCACCTACCAGCAGCTATTTTGTTTGTTGATTCGGGAGAGCTGTCGCGTTAGCTGCTAGCTTAATGGGGTGGAGTTGTGTTTTGCGTTGCCATTACAGGCTAGAGTAAGGTCAGGTATCAGTTCTCAGGTGGACAAGACGGTGTCAAACATGATGTTGCTACGGATCTGCAGGAAATCTCGCCATAAAGCACATCGTTGGTTTCGAGCTGCAATTGTGTTCCTGCTCTGGATGTGTGCGATCCGGTCTATCTGCTGCGCCGCAGCGGCAGGGGAGACAAAGCATATCGTCCAGAAAGAGGCCGAGTTTGACATAACCTATAATGACTTGGTTACCAGTGACAACCAGACCATCTATGCGTTCAACCACACCATCTCCCGGAACAAGGTGAGTCGGCAGACAAGCGGTGTCCCGTTCCCCGGTGCTAAGTTCGGGTTGGTGACCCTACTCTCCGCCTTTCAGACGGAGGGGGTTCGTGTGTCTGTGGATGTGCTGCAGCAGCAGGTGGAGAGTCCATTTCTGTTCGTAATCAGGCAGAAACAAGCCGTGATGTCTTTCCAAGTCCCCCTCATCCTTAGAGGCCTGTGAGTACAACACAAATAAAACTCCACGTGCTGGGTGGGGATCCAACACTCAAACAAGAACAAACACTTATCCCCCAAACTGAACCAGTAATAAACAAACCCATCAGCCTCCTTCTGGCCCGTTTCTAGTTCAAACTTTATTCCAGATACTATCCCAAATAGCAAAATCATTTGGCCCGGTTTCGCAAAACGAACCCGGGACAGTGTCGGGCCAATACCGGCGCAGATTAATTTTTCTGAATCAGGGCCGAAACTGGACCAGCACAGGGCTGAATGTGGATTTTTAAGTTGACATCCAGTCCTACTCTGGCTAAGTTTCAGAAGAAATGTGGACCACAACTGGCCTGAGTCTGGCCCAGCTCCATTTTTGATCCAAATATGATCTGACCACGGCAATTTAAATCAGAATAATGAATTTAAATATTTAGGCAACAATATTCATTAATGAAAGGACATTTTACATGTCAAATGCAAAAGTTTATTCAGCATGTTTCTTTTTTCTAAAGACACTCGAATGGTCCAAAAGCTTTAAAAAAATAAATAAATAAAATAAAAAGGCTAAAAAAACAAGAACATTCTGGTTGTTTCAACAGGAGACTTCAGTTTCCAAAAGGCACCTGCCAAAACAAACAAAACAAATATTAAAAGTATTTTACATTAGTTTGCTGTTACACTTTATTCTACATGACTAGGTTTTATGTTCTGTGTTTTGTTAGATTTAAGGTAAGGGTTAGGGCTGCACAATATATCGAAAAATTATCGTCGTCGTGATAACAGGACGTGCGATAGGCCCATCGCAAAGCACGTCAAAAACGGCGATAAATGTTTGGTTCAAACATTTCCATCCGTGTCATACATCAGCTTTTTGTAAACCAGCTCTTTTTTATGTGGAAGTATTATTTGACCAATCAAATGTAGTCCTTCTGATATGCGGCCAATCAGATGGGTCCGTTCACGTAATACGCCCGCCCCCTACGTAGACCCTTTTGGAAAGCAACACCCGAACAGAGTAACCCCCAAATTCCACTACCTCCACTCCGCTCCGACACGAACGCTGGAGCAAAATCGGTCCCGTGCGCCGCCCTCTGTTCCGGCGTCCATCAAAAATAGAATCGATCCTATTTTCGCCGGACGCCGGAGCACCTCCGCAGTAAATGGACAGAAATCACAACCTCCCAACAGGAAAAGGAGCAAGCACAACTTCTGTTTTTCACAATAAATCGATAAACAAAAGGTGTTTTTTGTTTCATATGCACAGGTTTAACAACTTTTAACAACTATCAGTGGCGGCTGAAGTTTAAATGCACAAAAGTAAGCCATAAATACAGTTTCCACTATCAAAGTAGTCACACTTTGTTGATCCAAACATTGCTGATCTCTCACAAATGATGGGCAGATTAAACAGTTCATGCCGATGCTTCTCCCACACAACGGGTGTTTGGATCTAACTTCCGCGTTTATTGCTCGGACTGTATCGCAAGATCTCGAAAATCCCGCGCATGCCTGTTTGCCCCCCTCAGGTCTCCGCACCGGAGCGGAGCCGTTGTAGAGCGGGTACCAGTAAAAATTGAGTTCGGAAGCGAGCGGCTGCGGAAGGCGAGGGCGGACCGGAGCGGAGGTAGTGGAATTTGGGGGTTAGCGGCGCCGTTCCCTTGTTCGTCTTGCTGGCTCAGAGCAACGAACACACTTTGTGCTGAGGTTTCTGGAATCAGCGCTGCTTTCAAACGTGAACGTGAGTTCGCTCTGTGTCGTTAAGCAGCTGATAATAACCGGGCTGACTCCGACACGTGCCAGTGAACCAACCCACCGTTAGCCCCAGGCTCCGGTTAGCTTCCAGCTAAAAGGCTACAGCACTCTCCTCCCAGTCCCACCCTGCTAAAGAGGGCCTGGAAAAGTTCCCCCACACATCAAAGTGATTTTTCATTTATGAGCTTTAATAACCTTGTTAATCAGGATAGTTGATTTGCTGCTGCACATAAACTGTCAGTCAGAAGCTCTGCTAGCCAGTTATCTTAAGAGGAGCTAGTTCAATTTGTTAGCTTGTTATCAGAATCATAGTTGCAGTTTCATCATCTGAGCTGCTTTTTAAGATCTAGGTAAACTTGTTCAATTTGGGGTTAAAAACAAACGTTTTCACATATTTTCCATGTAGATTTTTGCCAGTTCCTCTTCTGAAAGGTAGACAATTGTTTTTCCTTCAGAAAATCTTAATATTCTCCAAGTTTGGCCCAGCACAGTTCACTTCCCAATTGCAGCAACAGCCTTATATCATAACCACATAAGTGGAGAAAATGTTCAGTAGCAGTGAGAGAATTTGCTGTTGCATTTAAGTGATGTTAACTATTATTTAACATTTAAACTTATTTTCTGATTTTATTTACTCAAAAACCCTGGTAAGGGATGTTTTTCTGTATTTGGAGCATCAGAAAAAGTTTTATGGTGGAGGTGATGTTTTAAAGTCACTGAGAAACTGCATGCATGCAGGTTGTTGTTTTGCTGCTAATACAGTAGCGGGTGCAGCTGCTAATACAGTAGCAGGTGCAGCTGCTAATACAGTAGCAGTGCAGCTGCTAATACAGTAGCAGGTGCAGCTGCTAATACAGTAGCAGTGCAGCTGCTAATACAGTAGCAGGTGCAGCTGCTAATACAGTAGCAGGTGCTGCTGCTAATACAGTAGCAGGTGCAGCTGCTAATACAGTAGCAGTGCAGCTGCTAATACAGTAGCAGGTGCAGCTGCTAATACAGTAGCGGGTGCAGCTGCTAATACAGTAGCGGGTGCTGCTGCTAATACAGTAGCAGGTGCAGCTGCTAATACAGTAGCAGGTGCTGCTGCTAATACAGTAGCAGGTGCAGCTGCATGTTATTGCAATAAAAATGTTATGTTGTAATGGAATTCATGCATTAGTTTTTGTTTGCTTTGAACCCAGAGCAGACGTCACACGCCAGATGACATCAACACTGCATACTTTGAGCATGAGGGAGGGAGTGTGTGACTGTGTTTGTGTATGACTGTATATGTCAGGTGGGGCCTTTGACTCCTCGCTTCTCCTGGGACTTCTTGTGATGATATAGATCTTCGTCTCCCCTCCCCCTGCCACACCTGGTGTGGGGTGTGGTGCCTTGGTCTGCCTGAGTGTTCGTGGCTCCCGGGTCAGGGGGTTTAAGGTTTTTGGCGTCTGCCTGATCAATCCCTGTGGCTGCCTGGTGGGGTCTGGGTCCCTGGGCTCTGCTGGGTCCCCGGCGGGGGTGGTCGCCCCTGCGTCCCGGGTCGCTGGGTCCCGGGCTCGGCCGGCTAGGGGGTGGGAGGCTGCGGGCGGGCCTGTGGGCTTGCCGCTGATATCTCCCAGGACTCTGCCGGCTGCTGGTTGTGGCCCTCCAGGGCGATCCTCTGTGCCTCTCGAGGGGGGCGGGGGCCTTTCTGGTTGCAGTCTCCTTGGGGTTCCTGTGTTCTGGGGCAGCGCCTGGATCTCTGGGACTTGGAGCTCCCCCCATCTCCTACACGTCTTTGGGGGGCAGATCTGTGGTCCCTCACACTCTCTATTGGACGCTCCTATAGAGAAACCTTACATAAACAAGCACGTGTACACACACAGGTGCTCACACGGTGCTCTCAAAAGTATGGGCTTGGGCAAGTTCAACACAGGTCTTAAGGCTGTCGTTGCCACTAAATGCACTGTGATTTATTATCATGTGATTGTTCAGTCAAACAATGTTGATTTAATATTTCATCATCAGGTTAACGCAGTGATAGCTTGTTCCTGATGTATTGTTGTGTGCAGGGTCCGAAATTAAATTTTTTACTCACCGGCCAAGTTGGCTGGTAGATGATGAAAATCTACCGGCCAAGCATACTTTTTACCGGCCAAAATTCTAAATGATTTAGATCTACCTAAAGCATGTAATTCTGTATTATGTTGATTCCAAACAGAGTGACAAAATAATTAAAACATCAATTAATAAGGAAAACAACTCTTTTGTCATTTTTACTATTTATTTATTTATTTTTAGAGATGTTTTTATGAACTCTTTCACTGAAATCTAGTCAGACTCCTTGTTTTCTCTGTCCATGAAGTCTGGCCTCCTGCTTCTGACACCGTCTTTGTGCCAAAGCATTACAGCCTCATTTGGGTCATAGTCCTTGATCTCTGGAGAACACAGCTGCACCATGAGAATAACTGAAAGTGTGTCAGGGCTAGGGTTGTCACGGTAACCGGTGTAGTGGTAAACCCCGGTAAAAAAGTTGACAATAATAATAACAGTCTTGTTTAAAAATAAAAAAATTATCTCGGTTGGATTACCGTGGCTGCGGTGTAGGCGCGATGACCCTTACCAGCCACCGTATGCCGGCGGCACATGCGCACTTTGTTGTTTACGACCAAAACTTTCTTTAAGCTAAAGCTGAAATAATGGCCAGAGGAGACGGCAGCACTCAGGACATTTATTATCCCTCAAAGAAGACAAAGTCGGAAGTATGGGCATTTATTGGATATTTGAAGAATGTCGAGGGACAGTTGTCTGTGAAAGGCAGCAACGCTATGTGGCCATCAAAATGTAGCCATTGTCTCACGTAGGGATGGGTACCTTTGACATTTGAATCGATCCGGTACTAATTCCCGGTACCTACGAGTCGATACCGGTACTTAACGGTACCAATTTTCGATACTTTTGAGTGTTTATTATTTTAATTCTCTTTTATAATTAAATATATATTTTTCTCAATATATAACCATATTTGATAAATATCACGATAAATAACATACAAGTTTGTATTTTAACATTGTCCTTGTAGTTTTATAAGCTGATAATTAAACTGAAGCAAACATCTTTACTGTGAACTAAATTTACTGTGTATCTTCATTCCTTTTGCCGTCCTTTTTCATTTGATTTTTCCTACTGGGAAGTTAGAATTTCCGAGGAGAAAGCGAACGCACCATTAGCTGATAACAACGGTGGCAATGGAAGCTAACATATCAAGCTAACGTTATCTTTAACAGTTTATTTAGCTGCTGGAGCAGATTAAAACGATGATGCCTCAAACTTAGATCGTTGTCACTGGTTTTACCTTCACCCAATCACCCGTCGCATTTAGTAAAGTAAAGCCAAACTTTAGAGCGCGTTCATGTTCTTCTAGTCGGAAATTCGGAGTTCCGAGGAGAAAGCGAACGCACCATTAGCGAAACGGAAGCTAACAAATCAAGGTAACGTTATCTTAAACATTTTATTTACCTACTGGAGCAGATTAAGATGAGGATGTCTCACTTAGATCGTTGTCTGTCGCTAGTTTCATCACCCAGTTACCCATCACATTTAGTGAAGTGGACCCAAGCTTTAGCGTGCGTTCTTTCTACCATGCTTGCTCTGTTTACAACGGGCTCGCAGGGACCGGCGACATAACGCTCTTGCGCATGCGCAACTGTCTTGGCAGTACCGAAACGAGGCACCGTTTGAAATGACGTGAATCGGTGTTCGGTCGGTACTATGGAATTCGGTCGGTACCTTAAAAAGTACCGAATTCGGTACTCATCCCTAGTCTCACGACTCCGCCACCTCCAGTTCGCCACTTTTCACAAAATCTTCTGGTTGCCACTGGTCCTGATGGTTTTTCTTCCAGTTCGACAAGTTTTCCTTTGGAAGGCTGGCTGACTCCAGTTAAAAACCGCCACATTTCACCGCTAGTTTTAACACAAAGCTAACGGCTAACTGGATAAACTGATTGAATGGGATAGGTGGAAATGACGTTGGACGCGGCGCTCACGTTTCGCGTACGTTTGTGTAAGTTGCATGCAGGCGGGAGGAGTATCAGACATCCATGGAAGATGACTGATAAACATAACTAATTTGGTGCAAACATTTACTCGCCAGGTGGCAGGTAGAGCTCAAAAATTTACTCGCCAAATGAAGCAATTTGCTCGCATTTGGCGAGTGTTAATTTCGGACCCTGGNGTGCTAATACAGTTGCAGGTGCTAATACAGAAGCAGTTGCAGCTGCTAATACAGTAGCAGGTGCTAATACAGTAGCAGGTGCAGCTGCTAATACAGTAGCAGGTGCTAATACAGTAGCAGGTGCTAATACAGTAGCAGGTGCTAATACAGTAGCAGGTACAGCTGCTAATACAGTAGCAGGTGCAGCTGCTAATACAGTAGCGGGTACAGCTGCTAATACAGTAGCAGGTGCAGCTGCTAATACAGTAGCAGGTGCTAATACAGTAGCAGGTGCAGCTGCTAATACAGTAGCAGGTGCTAATACAGTAGCAGGTGCTAATACAGTAGCAGGTGCTAATACAGTAGCAGGTGCAGCTGCTAATACAGTAGCAGGTGCTAATACAGTAGCAGGTGCAGCTGCTAATACAGTAGCAGGTGCAGCTGCTAATACAGTAGCAGGTGCAGGTGCTAATACAGTAGCAGGTGCAGCTGCTAATACAGTAGCAGGTGCTAATACAGTAGCAGGTGCAGCTGCTAATACAGTAGCAGGTGCTAATACAGTAGCAGGTGCAGCTGCATATTTTTGCAATAAAAATGTTATGTTGTAATGGAATTCATGCATTAGTTTTTGTTTGCTTTGAACCCAGAGCAGACGTCACACGCCAGACGACATCAACACTGCATACTTTGAGCATGAGGGAGGGAGTGTGTGACTGTGTTTGTGTATGACTGTATATGTCAGGTGGGGCCTTTGACTCCTCCCCTCTCCTGGGACTTCTTGTGATGATATAGATCTTCGTTTCCCCTCTCCCTGCCATACCTGGTGTGGGGTGTGGTGCCTTGGTCTGCCTGAGTGTTCGTGGCTCCCGGGTCAGGGGGTTTAAGATTTTTGGCGTCTGCCTGATCAATCCCGGTGGCTGCCTGGTGGGGTCTGGCTCCCTGGGCTCTGCTGGGTCCCTGGCGGGGGTGGTCGCCCCTGGGTCCCGGGTTGCTGGGTCCTGGGCTCGGCCGGCTAGGGGGCCTGTGGGCTTGCCGCTGATATATCCCGGGACTCTGCCGGCTGCTGGTTGTGGCCCACCGGGGCGATCCTCTGTGCCTCTCAAGGGGGGCGGGGGCCTTTCTGGTTGCAGTCTCCTTGGGGTTCCTGTGTTCTGGGGCAGCGCCTGGATCTCTGAGACTTGGAGTTCCCCCCGCCTCCTACACATCTTTGGGGGGCGGATCTGTGGCCCCTCACACTCTCTATTGGACGCTCCTATAGAGAAACCTTACATAAACAAGCGCGTGCACACACACAGGTGCTCACATGGTGCTCTCAAAAGTATGGACTTGGGCACGTTCAACACGTGTCAAGGCTGTCGTTGCCACTAAATGCACTGTGATTTATTATCGTGTGATTGTTCAGTTAAACAATGCTGATTTTATATTTCCTCATCAGTTTGACGCAGTGATAGCTTGCTCCTGTTGTATTGTTTTGTGTCCCATTTTTTCTGCTCTTTCTCTTTCTGCAGGTCTAGAATCAGACTCTTGTTCATTATTGTTTATTTTGAAAGCAGCGCTGATTCCAGAAACATCAGCACAAAGTGCGTTCGTTGCTCTGATCCAGCATGACGAACAAGGGAACGGCGCTGCTAACTCGGTTTGGGTGTGCTTTCCAAAAGGGTCTACGTAGGGGGCGGGCGTATTACGTGAAAGGACCCATCTGATTGGCCGCATATCAGAAGGGCTACATTTGATTGGTCAAATAATACTTCCGTGTAAAAAACAGAGCTGGTTTACAAAAAGTTGATGTATGACACGGATGGAAATGTTTGAACCAAACATTTATCGCCGTTTTTGACGTGCTTTGCGATGGGCCTATCGCACGTCCTGTTATCCCGATGACGATACTTTTTCAATATATTGTGCAGCCCTAGTGACAAAGTTGCTAAGTTAGCAATGATTTATACAAGATGTACTTGATTTGCAACCCAGAGAAGTGTTGGAGTTAGCTGCGAGGAAATGGCAAATAGTCGACTTGTTTTTATAATCATCCAAACTAGGGCTGCACGATATTAGAAAAACCTGCAATTTGAGATAACAGTGATTAATATTGCGATAAATAAAAACTTAACTCAGGAACAAAAATAATTAAAATACAAAGAAATAAACAGAATGACAAAAAATCATAAAAACGAGAAAACCAAAAGATGTGAGGAAATGGAAAGAAAATGAACAAGAAAAGGCTATCAGTGTATCCCGGGAAAAGCAGAATCACCAGAAAGAGCAGAATAAAGCTAACTCGGGTGTTTGCTAACAACAAAAATTAAGTGCTGTCCGTCTCGGGGGCGGGCATCTGACCTATGAGAACCCACCCAATTGGCCAAATGGGTGAAGAGCTCTATTTGATTTGTTAACAAACATCATGCTTCCGTTTGATTGACAGAATGCATTATGTGTAGCAAACATTTGAGCTGACCATTCATTGCGATATTTATCTGTTATTTGTGATATGCATACTGCGTATGCTGATATCTTGATAACGATATATTTGCGATATATTGTGCAGCCCTAATTCAAAGCCCAGATTATAATTTTAATTAAAATTCAATGACTTGAGCAGCCCTACTATACAGGTTTGTAATTATAAACTTTCACATTGAATATTGGGCAATTCCCATCTGTACCGGGTCGGCCCGGGCCGGGTAGCGTAGGTTGTTTACATATCTGGGTGGCCTGGTATTTTTCCGGGCCAACCAAGGCTCATTCTCAGCCCTCTTCTCGAGGGGGTCTGCTTCAGGCCGACCAGGGCCAACACACCCACTGCTGACAGCAAATTCACACCTTCCATTAGAGCAAGCCTCTGATTGGTGGGTAGAATCAGCCCACATGGGCTTAAGGCAAGGATGTGTGGAATCAACCGGGCCAGGCTGGGGCCGACTGGGGCTACCCGGCCCGGGCCGACCCGGTACAGATGGGAATGGCCCATTAGTAAGACAAGTTATCAAAAACTGTGCAAAATGAGTGTAACACATGTTATTTGTAGTTCTTGTAAAACTTACCTCAGAAATGACCTCTTTGGCTGCTGAGTGGTCTTTCCAGCCACCTCCGTGGTGTGATGCAAGACTGACAGCATAGGAATGCCTCTGTGTCAGCTGCGCGTTTGTTCCAGGCGACACCTTTTTAAAGGAAACAATCTGCCTATAAGACCCACAATCTGAGGTGAAAGGTTTGAGGCCAATAAGCTGGATTTGAACACATCAAAGACTTCTCACCCCTTCTTTCCACGGGAGCCGTCAGCAGCACGTTACTGCAGCAGCACGTCTTGCTCGCGTAAGCTGCTGCTTGGCCCTTCCCACTAGACGTGAAGCAGCAGGGGAGCAGCTGTCACCGACAGAGCACGAAGTCACACGAGTGACTTCGTCAGTAAACACAACAACAAGCAGGAGAAAACTACAACATGGCTCCAAAAGGTTTGAGTTTTATGTTCTGTCCGTTTTATAATCACCAATACGGACCTGAAAAACAAAGGAGACCGCTAGCTAGGTGATAACTTCTCACGGGGACGCACAGGTAGTAACGTTTTTTAAAGTAAAGCAACCGGAAGGCAGTACGTTCTTTATTCTGAAAATCTTCGCTCCGTTTCCGCGTCCGATTTCCTGTCTTTCCTTTCCCAAAAATGTCGAACTTGACCCGTTTCAGAGGCGTCGCGTGTAGAAAACCGGCGCGTAAGGGCCGCGGCATGCTGCTCCTGAGACGCGGCCGACTCGCGCTGCTGACGGCTCCGGTGGAAAGAAGGGGGCAGACTTCTCAGTTTACATCACTTGTATAAATATGCAAAAGTCTCACAACTGTTTTTGTCATTATGGGATGTGTATAGAAGACTGAAGATGAAATGAATGATCTAGTCTGGGAAAACATAAAACTAATGGGAAAAGTGACTGTGAATACTTCCTGGATGTATACTTGGAGGTGGCTCAAAGATGATTCATATGTCCTGCTGGAAAAGGGAAATACTCCAATTCTGCTTATAATATTTCACTTACTGATCAACAAACACCTGCTCTGCAAATCCTTGAAAGTCCTATTCCCATTCACATCCATCCAGTTCATCTGTTCTAGGGCTGCCACTAACGATTATGCTACAGACTAATTTACCGACTAATTGGTTAGTCTAAAATGATTCGTTTTGTTTAAGAAGAAAAAACAATTTAGTTTCAGCTCGTTTTATTTTCAGCAAACTTAAACATTTATTTCTCAAAACATTAATTTATGGAAGTATAACCTTGCAAATAAAAATCACCCCTGTAAATAAAGTGCTAATTCCAACAAAAATCTATTTACCTTTTATGTAAATAGAATAAGGTTCATTCACCATATTTAAGCTTTTAACTACAGACACAAAGTAAACAAAGACACCATTTTGGCATTAAGAAAACATTGTAATACATTTGGGTAACACTGTAGTTTAGGGAACACAAATTAACCATTAACTAGCTGCCAATTAATATGCTTATTAGTAGACTGCTAGTCTGAATTAGTCATTATCAAGCTATTATTAGGTTCTTATTACCAATGCTGTAATTCTAATATTAACAGGACATTAATTAAGAGTTTTATCAAAATAAGCCATTCATAATGGTTTGTTAACTGAAAGTAAATGATTTGTTGCTGATTAGCACACATACCAATTAGCTCAAATCAATATGTAGCTTTTAAAGAAGTAATTCAAAATATTATGTTCTGGTATTATGTAAATAAACATCGAACTCCACATGTTAATAGAGCCTAATCGACAATTGTAAACAAGAATATGTTCCCCATTCTAAAGTCAGATTTTGGTCATACCTACTTACTAGTAGTTTAGTATTAATTAAACACTTAAAGGCAAGAATATGTTCCCCTTGAATGACATGTCCACATGTTCTGGACTCAGACCGGCTCTTTTCTTTGAGACAATGTTTCCAGCTGAGGAATAGAGAAGCTCAGGAGTTGAAGTGGCATTGATTTTAGCCTGCCGTCTCACATTTTCAGAGTTTAAAGAGTGACTAAACCCCAAAATAACTTTTTTTTGCTAATTAACTGTATAATTGGGTCTTACAAATGCAATCTTTCTGTTTCTGTGCATTTTTTGACATGTTTGAGTAAACTTGATTAAATCTAGAATGAAGGTCTAGAAACGTCTTAGTACTGCCCCCTGTGGTTGGTGATTCCAAGAACGAGGCTGAAGCTGAGAGGAGATGGGTCTTTTTCCACTGCTGCGCCTGGACTTCGGAACCAGCTTCCAGCCAATACTAGACAGGCATCTTCTCTGGTCGTTTTTAAGTCGCTCCTCAAGACTCACTATTATTCACTGGCTTTTAACACTGACTGATTATTCTTATCCACTCCTGTTTTTAAGCAGTGCTGTGTTTTATTTTACAATGTTTTTGCATGTTTTAATATATTATCCATGTTTTTACTGTTTTTAATTATGTCGGTATGTTTTCATCTGTGTGTGAAGCACTTTGGTCGACAGTGTTGTGTATAAAGTTCTATACAAATAAAGGTGGATTGGCTTAAATTAGTTAATACAAGGTCTATAGTCCTTGGGTCATAAACCATGAGTAAGCATATTGGCCTTTTTATACTAGGAATCAGAATTTACCTTTGTGATTATCTTGTTTCTTTCTTTTTCTTAAAGTCCCATCAGTTGTCACACACAATAGCTGCGTTTACATGTGCAAAATGTCTTTAATCCGATCATTTTTCGGATTAGAACATGACTGTGCACATGGGCCCTGGAAATTTTAATCCGATTATGTCAAGTGTTTACATTCATCATAAATTTGATCGGAATAAACCATTTTGTCATGTGCAGATCGATCTAATACACCAAAAAAGACCGTAGAAGAAGACGTAGCGGACTTCCTCTGTAAACAAACATGGCTGCGTGCATGTAAAAATGGACCACTACAATGTTTTTCGGAGCGTGATTTTATTTTTTGTCGTCACAATTTTACAAATACAAACCAAACTGTTTAAAGATTTCCAGATGTTAAATAGGGGGAGACAGCAGGATGAACATTTCTTAATACCAAGAACCGTAACTTTAGTCCCCCCTCCTCCTGCAAAGACAAGGAGCCACTGGATGAAGGTGAGGAGTAACGACTGGTGGGAGAGGATTGTTCTTTTGGAGTTCACCGATCAAGAGTGGAAGCAGAATTTCCGCGTGTCACGAGCGTCATTCATGAAACTTTGCTCGTTAATGGAGAGTTATATGGCTCCCGAAGACGTTACTGTGAGCGCTGCTGTTCCTCTCATCATGCGGATTGCAGTAGTTCTGTATAAACTGGGTCGCTGTGCGGAATACAGAGTCGTGGCCAACCAATTTGGAATAAGTAAAAGCAGCATAACGAAGTTTGTGTACATGTTCTGCAAAGGCATGGTGCAGGGTCCAATCAAACAGTTGATCCGTGCACCAACTGAGGAAGAGGCAAAAGAGATAGCCAGACGGTTTGAAGCATCCCATCACATTCCACAAATAATGGGGCTTATCGATGGAACACACATTCCCATCCTTCCTCCTTCAGACGGCTACAAGGATTTTGTAAATCCTACGTACTCCAGGCTGTTGTAGATGACAAATTCAGGTAAAAATTACTACTCCATCACCTGCCATGTTCAGAAATAAATTAGTGGGGGTAGATTTTTCAGTAACCAGAGACCCCAAACTGCACCAAATTATTAGAATGACCCCTTTGTTTACAGCTAATCATGTGCACAATAAAGCTGTTTTATTTGTTTCATTCATTCCTCTCATGAAGGTTTTGGAACATCAGCTGTAAAATGCCAGGCAGTGCACATGATGCAAATGTCCTATGCCAGTCAGACCTCTTCAAAAGGGCTCATCTCCTACCCAAAGGAAGAAAACGGTTTTGAATGGAGAGAGCCGTATGAAATGACTTCTTGCTTGGATTTAAAAATACATCAGTATGTGCTTGTAAATCACATATTAATAAAAAAAATTACGTCATTCCCTTTTCTGTAACAGGGCATCAGGACCATTGGGGGAAAAGACACCAATCTTTTAGTAGTTTGAGACCCTGCCTACCCACTTCTTGACTGGCTGATCAAAGGATATTCAAACTCCCCTCGGCTGACCCCGGAGCAGGAGTCCTTCAACACCTACATCAGCTCAGTCAGGGTTGGAGTGGAAATGACTTTTGGATTGTTAAAGTCAAGGTGGAGGGTTCTGCTAAAAAGAAGTGACTTTCATTTCACTTTTGCACCAACCTTGATTGCCACATGCCGTGCACTGCACAACTTCTGTCAGAACGAAGATCAGGCCAGCAACAGCTGGTTGGAGGAGGCCCGTGATCGGGCAATTAATTTTCCTCAACCCAACCAGCCAGTTAATCTCCAGTGCAGCAGAGGCGTTGACTACCTAAATGGCCACAACATTCCCACTCCGAACAGGACACCTACACTGTTTCTTGGTTCCAGATTTACCAAAAAAGTCCAAAGTTACCTATTTTAAGTTCAGAAAAATGTTTTTCCAAGTACAATGAAAGGTGTTATTTCACAGGTTTGTACATATTATAGCACAAGAACAATGAAGCATTACTTTGTGCTTAAAACGCTATTTATTAATCCATTCAATTAAATGAACATTCTGCTGTACTTTTTGAACTTGGCAGCTAGTGCTGTGTGAATACTCATCTAATGAGTCTCGAAATTAAACATTTCCCAAAGCATTTAAAGTAAAAGAAAAAAGCACATACAGTGCTTTTTCATGTGGTGAACTCTGTTGAATTTTTTGTCATCTAGGTCACCATATCAAACATAACAAATATAACACGTTCTGACCTCAGAAACGTCTTTTTTTCTTCACCTGAGTTATACTTCACAAATACTGGAACATCTGAAGAGTACTTTAAAGAAAAGTTTGTACTTGGCTACTATTGTTGTGGACATAAATAAGTGCAGAAATACATCTCCAGAACATCTACTCTATATACCTCAAGTTTGCCAATGCACTGTAACTACCATGGGAAGTTGCAGAAACCAAAATGTCACAACTGAATTGTTTAAAATAACATACTTCTAAACAACAGAACAGAACTTGGAATTGTGAATATCTCAAATGAACTGATTAAGATAAGTGTTATTAAACATCTGAATCACACATTTTAGCTCAAATCTTGTAGGGTGTAGTCAGAATTGTAATTGTCACTGTAGTGTTGTGCGTTTTGGCCAAACTCAGCCGACCCAACGTAGTTGCGGTAATGGTGCTGAGAGGAGTATGGAGCTACTGGTGGTGAAGGAGGTGGACGAATGATGGTTCTTAGGCCATCCAAAAGGTGGCCGACGAGTCGCTCATCTGACCGGGAACTCTCTTCACTGAATCGTGTGACAAGACGCTCCTCTCTCTGCAGTCTTCTTTCCTGCTGTTCTTCAACCCACCTATTTTGGGACTCTTGCATGTTTTTCATAAATGCTTGCTGTTCAGTCAACCAAGTGCACATAGCTTTGGCATATCCAGATAAGCTTGATCTTTTCCCTAAAAAGTTAAAAAGAATTATAAGTGTGTGATATAGAAGACAAAATACCAACGTTTCCCCTAGATCAGGGGTCTCAGAAGTGCGGCCCAGGGGCCAATTTTGTGGCCCCCACCTTAATATGAAATTTTGATGTTAATCCGGCCCTTTACTTTATATTTTGCAGTGTTGTGTGCAAAGTTGAATGAACCTGTCAATCAAAGTAGAGTTCACTCTGGATTCACATGTGTTTTCATTCTGGATTCAGTCATTTACAACAGGAGAGAAAAGTCCAGACAGCCATTTTAAGGCTTAGGTCTGAAAGGGTAATACAATTTTTTCCTGAAACTGTTACTCACCAGTGTTGCGTCATTGTATTTTAGCCATATGGTTAAGGTAACCGTAAGAACAAATGTTTTTAAAAACATTGACCCATATCAATATCATATTGTGGGGCAGCTGTGGTTCAGTGGTAGAGTTGTCGAACTCATGACCGTGGGTTCAATTCCAGCTTCTGCACGCTATATGCTTTGTGTCCTTGGGCAAGACATTTTACTCACCCACTGGTGGGCTGCCATATGGCAGCCTGGCTTCTGTGACTACAATTGTAGCTTGCTTCCACCAGCGTGTAAATGTCAGAGTGAATGAAAAATGGAATTGTAAAGTGCTTTGAGTGTCTTGAAAAGCGCTATATAAACGCAACCCATAATTATCGATTTGGAACAGATTGTGGTAATAGATTCTAACTCTTGAGTACTGGAATCAAATAGATTCTTGAACTTTGAATCAATACACAGCTTTATTTTCCACACTTCTGCATCTCCTCTAATTGATCTGGTTTCAGTGTCTGTGGCTGTGAGACGTTTGGGGAAGTCGACGTTTATATTGCCTCTTACCTGAGTCAACAGACCAACCAAACTAATTCCAACCTAACTAACCCTAACTTAACTAACCATAAACTTGATGTGTCCCAGACTCTGCCTCCAGTGGCCCCCGGCTAAATTGAGTTTGAGACGAGTTTGAGACCCCTGCCCTAGATTGAATGTAGCAAAAAAATACACTGCCACCTATATAAAAAGAAAACAGAATAATTGTGAAAATCAAAAGTGGCTTTAATGACCCCAAACTAAATATTTAGTTAATAAGCTAAATGTTCATTTTTTTCATACTTGGGTATAAACTGTGACATTTATCAATTAATGAATAACATAGTAAAAATATTACTTAGAAGAATAAACTCCCATTTCATATTTCCTATAACAGGCCAAATTACCAAATAAGCAAGTTTACTAGTGTTAATCTGGACTGGACATTTGGCTTTATAGCCTGCCATAGTCCCTTAAGCAGTTAAACATGTGTCATCTCCAACCCAAAAAAAAAAAAAGCAATTATACTTTGACCTATTTTAGTCTCTCGAACGATAACTTACTCTTTTTTAACGGATTCACTAGATGGATGAGAACTGTCTCCTCTGTTTGTGGGTATCTGTTCAGTGGCTTCTGCTGCTTCGCTGCTGGGTTCATCTGAATGACAAAAACCCAAGTCTGAAATTTGACATTTTCAAAAATGTAGTATGTTTTTTAAATGTGAGATTTACAAACTTACCACTAATGCTATCTTCAGTAGCATCAAGGGTCTGGCTCACAGGTGTGCTATGTCTATCCACCACCTCTTCCTCGAACCCAACGTCCACGCCAAATAAACACACATTTGACAATGGCCTCGCCGCCATGAATTTGTCTATTGCGCGGTAGAAAGGAAAACTGGAAGGGTCGAACCCGCTTCTGCTGTTGTGATTCTTGGCTTTGTATTACGCGGTCTTCAAATATTTTCCATCGTTTTTTTTATCTGTTCAACCGTTCGATCGATCCCCGCTTCCTTGAAGCGTTCATGTACTTGAATGAATAACTCAGAGTTTCTAGACTTCCTACCATCAAGTCTTTCTACAATTTTTAGTTCTTTGAGGACATCCAGCAATGCATTTGTGTCCGAAACAAACCAGTTTTGTTTCACACCCGCCATGTTTTCCAACTTCTGTAAACGACAACATAACGTACGTAAACGTGTGACGTTACTGACATGCGCAGTAGTCACTCGAGTGTTTTCACGCACCATGATCGGATTAACAATCGGCATAACCCAGCTGTCTCAATCAGAATGAAAAGTTGATCCGATTGAGTTTAATCGGGTCAGAGTATTCTGAATGGCTTGTTTACATGACGCAATTTAATTCCGATTGGGCTTTTATTCCGATTAAATGTGTCCATGTAAACGCAGCTACTGATATGTGTGTGACATTTGTTCTCCGCATTTGACCCATCCCCTGGGGGAGCGGTGAGCTGCAGATACAGCCGCTCTTGGGAACCAGTTGGTGGTTTAACCCCTCAATCCAACCCCTTAATGCTGAGTGTCAAGTAGGGAGGCATTGGGTCCCATTTTTTTCAAAGTCTTTAGTATGACCCAACCAGGAATTGAACCCTGATCTCCCAGTCTCAGGGTGGAGACACTACCACTAGGCCACAAAAAGTTTAGAGTCATCCAATGTTTTATGTCCTCAAGACAAGCCTGCAATCTACCCAACCGATTAGGTTCATCAGGGTTAATGGATAAATATAACTGAGTATCGTCAGCATAACAGTGGAAGTTTATCCCATGCTGTCTAATGATTTTACCAATTGGGAGCATATATATATAGTAAAAAGAATTGGTCCAAGCACTGAGCCCTGTGGTACTCCGCAAGTAACCCTGGAGTATGAAGAAGATTTGTCATGTACATTTACAAAATGAAATCTGTCAGACAGATAGGATTTAAACCAGCCTAGTGCTGTTCCTTTGATCCCTACAACATGTTCAAGTCTTTCTAAAAGAACATTGTGATCAACTGTGTCAAAGGCAGCACTGAGATCTAACAAGAATAGAACAGACACAAGATTCTTATCTGAGGCCATGAGAATATCATTTGTAACTCTCACTAATGCAGTGTCAGTGCTGTGATACTCTCTAAAACCAGACTGAAATTCCTCAAACAGAGCATTAGTGTTTCAATGCTGACATACTTGGATGGCCACTATTTTCTCCAGGACTTTGGATAAAAATGGAAGGTTAGATATTGGTCTATAATTCATTGGGTCATCTGGATCCAGAGAAGGCTTCTTAAGTGAAGGTTTGATTACAGCAACCTTAAAATCCTGTGGTACATACCCATTTACTAAGGATAGATTGATTATATCTAGAATGGGGGCAGTAACCAAAGGAAATGCTTCTTTAAATAATTTGGTTGGAATTGGATCCAAAATGCAAGTAGAAGGTTTAGATGAAGCTAATATTTTTGATAACTCTGAAAGCTCAACTGGATCAAAACGGTTCAAGCACAGATGAGGTTCTGCAGTTACCTCTGATGCCTCCTCACTTACTGAGGAAGAAGAAATCGCATTAGGGAGGATGCTAAAGATTTTGTTTCTAATAGAATTAATTTTACTTGTAAAAAATCCCATGAAGTCATTGCTGCTGAGGGCTAAGGGAATAGATGGCTCAGCGCTATGATTCTGTGTGTTTAGCAACTGTACTGAAAAGAAATTTAGGATTATGCTTATTCTCCTCAATTAATGCTGAGAAATAAGCAGTTCTAGTTTGTTGAAGCTTATTTTTATAAAGCACAAGACTATTTTTCCAGGATAGGTAGGCCTCCTCATGGTGCGTAGAGCGCCATGTTCTCTCCAATTTCCTAGAGTTTTGTTTTAAGGCTCGTAAATGAGAATTAAACCAGGGAGCCAACTTCCTGTCCCTAATTACCTTCTTTTTTAAAGGGGCAACATCATCTAATGCCACATATAAAGAGGAATTAACATGATGAACTAAGGCATCAATTTGTGAGGGGCTAGAAATGAAAATATTGCCCTCTGCTACGTGCCTCTGAGATGCTGAGGACAGTAAAGATGGAACAGTTGATTTAAAAGATGCAACTGCGTTGTCAGATAGAGACCGACTATAGTGAAATTTACTTTCGTGTCTCGAGAACTCAGTTATAAAAAACTCAATGGTTATCAGAAAGTGGTCCGATATATATGTATTGTGAGTAGGGCTGGGCGATATGGCCTAAAATTAATATCACAATATATTGAGGATTTCACCTCGGTAACGATAAATGGATGATAACTACAGGTATGCACAGAAACAAAATTTGTCCACTAGATGGGGCTGTCACGTGTATCGTATTGAGTCACATTTTTATGTGACCCAAGGTGGTTCAGCTTCTTAAAGGGACATAAACACTGCCAATTTATCGACATGGGACAAATTATCACTATAAGAATCAGAAATGTAGATAATGATACATTTTTGATTTATTGCCCAGCCCTAATTGTGTGTTTGGATTATTATGCTAGTTGTGGTCATTCCTTTTAGAATAATTATTTTTCTTCTTTTCATCTTTGTTGCTTTGCGTTGGTTATTATTTAGTTCTTCTCCTCCCTAATTTTCACAGAGGGCGGTAATTCAGCCATGTTTATTTTTACCGTAAATCCTCTAATACAGGCCGGTATTCAATTAAAGGCCGGGTCTCCAATTTTGGCCGGTGTCGGAGTCAGCAGAGGTGAATAATGGCCGGTCTTTTATTGTGGCCGGGTGGAATGTGGTAATAAGCAAGAATGAGCGTCTCAGCGGCAGGGTTATAATCCCCAAATCAACCAGCAGGTGGCAGTAGAGGTTCACGCAGACCTTTATTAGGCTTTTTCTTCAACGCTTTGTAACGCTACAGACACAATCCTCTATCACGCTCCTACCACACAGAGTCACGGTGTCAGTTAACCATGCTAATTCAACCCGCTCCACAGAACACACATCACCTTCCCTGTGGCTTACATAACACTCACACAACACGCAAATCAACACATAGGAACTAGCAGAACGATAGGAAACACATATAACACAATACCCAGAATGCACCTGGCTTACAACCCCAGCCAGGTCATTACACTATCAAGTTCAAAGAGAACGTGCTGATTATGCTGCAGAACACTCTGGAGAGCAGCAGTAGGGGGTGTATGAACTAGTCAACTTCACTATACAGTAATCCCTCGCTACTTCGCGGTTCGTTCATCGCGGATTCGCTGCTTCGCGGATTTTTTCTTTGGAGCATTTTTCAGGGGGAATTCGCAGATTCGCGGTATTTTTCTCTGATTCGCGGTATTTTTCTATGCGAAATATCAAGAAATTCTTGTTTTTTTCATCAAT
>SSNQ01034631.1:722420-755161 GCA_006942095.1 Nothobranchius kuhntae
CCTGTTCTTAAAACCTACACTGGTTGCCAATAGAAACCAGGATCATGTACAAGATCCTACTACTCACATTTAAATCTATACATAGCATGGCTCCACTTTATCTATGTAACTTACTATGGGCTGCATGGTGGCGCAGTGGTTAGCACTGTTGCCTCGCAGCACGAAGGTTGCAGGTTCAAAACTCAGCTGTGGCCTTTCTGCGTGGAGTTGCGTGTTCTCCCCATGCATGCGTGGGTTTCCTCCGGGTACTTTGCTTTCCCCCACAGATCACAACATGCCCTACGTTATAAATTGTAAGTTGCTTTGGATAAAAGCATCTGCCAAATAAATAAACATAAACTATTGCAACCACTTCCCGATCTCTTAGATCCTCATCTGCACTTCATCTGGTTCAACATCGAGCTCGCCTTACCACCATGGGGAGCAGAGCTTTCAGTTGCTCTGCTCCGCGGCTCTGGAACTCACTTCCCTCTGCCATTAGAAATACGGACTCTTTTCCATTATTCAAGGCACCTCAAAACCCACTTATTCAAACAAGTTTATTCCCTTTAGACCTAGACTTTAGATTGCTTCAAATTTTTATGTATCCTATTTGTTCTTATTCCTCTATGAACGTCTGTTGTTTTTATTGTTTTTATCTCTGTTTAATTGTAAGGTGACCTTGGGTTTGAGAAAGGTGCCCTCAATTTTTTTATTATTTATTTTTTATAGATATTTTAAAATATTATTACTATACTTTGTAAAGATGGCTAGTTCCAAAATAAAAGTTGAAACAATGTCTTTTCGGGTCGTGAGTTTCACTGCCTTGCCGTTGGACCAATGTTTGTTGGGTTAGTTTGATTTTGGTAAAACAAACACATTTATGTGTGGAGTTTTACAGTCAGCAACTGAGCAGCTGGCGTGAAACTTGCTTGGAAATTTTCTGTTCTCAACTGAATTTGAGGGGAAGAGGAGCGGTGCGGGCTATATGTATGAAGAACTGTCCGGACCTAAAGCCCTGCAGACAGACAGACAGACAGACAGACACAGACACAGACACACACACACACACACACACACACACACACACACACACACACACACACACACACACACACACACACACACACACACACACACACCTTGGTTTGTTTAACTTTGTGTGGGAAAAAATTCCAAGAACATTAGGAAAAATAATCAGTTTGATCATAAAACAATAAAATAAAATATGAAATCTGTGTCTTGTTCTAGTTCATATTTCCTACTGCATGAGTTCAGTTGTATTCATTTATGTGCTTAAATATTAAATTCAATTAAAGTTTATTCATAAAGCGCCAAATTATGACAATATTCATGTTCTGAGTTTACTGAAAATTTTGTTCTGTAATAGTTCCTTTACTGTTGTGATCAAAAACATGTATTCTCAGTTCTGAGGCTTCTCTGTAAATAGTTTTCAAATAAACAATACAGGAAGCAACTTCTGATCAATCCATATCAATTTCAGACTTAAAATAATGTACTGATTGAAGCCCCACCTACTTACTGTAAAAACACGCCCAGTTCTGGTTTAGGCTCCGCCCACTCCGAGTACAGATACAGATAAATTAGATGGTTGAACAGATACAGATGGTGGTGTACTCGCTCATCCCTAGTGCTCAGCATAAATGAGTACACCCCTTTTAAAATACGAATTTAATCAGTAGCTCAGTGAACAAAAGAACAATTTCCAGAATTTATTGGTTTTATCGAACACGTGTTTAACTCCATTACATGAAATTGAGGTTAATAATACAAGTTAGATCGCAAAATCTTCAGTTTTACTAAAATTGGTTTAAGCAGAAATTAATGCACCCCACAACAAAAACTACTACATCTAGTATTTTGTATGACCACCATGATTTTCAAGAACAGCACCAGGTGTTCTAGTCATGGAATAAACAAGTCGGCGACATATTGCAACATTTATCTTTTCCCATTTTCCAATAATAACCTCTTTAAGAGCCTGGATGCTGGATGGAGAGTGATGCTCAACTTGCTGCTTCAGAATTCCCCACAGGTGTTGGATTGGGTTCAGATCAGGAGACATTCAATCACCTTCACGCTGTTCTTCAGAAATGCAACAGTAGCTTTAGATGTGTGCTCACGAAATTCCTGCGCTGGCCGCTCCTCCTCTGTTCACATCAGGCGAGAATTTTCAACGAGCACTTCTGCTCACACCTGCTGTTTTCTAACCCCCTCCCTGTGTGTATGTGTGTGTGCGTGCGTGCATGCATGTGTGTGTGTGTGTGTGTAACCAGTTTGCTCTGCTTGTTGATATCAGAAACTGCGCTGATCCTGCTGCTGTTTTGTAGACCAGTTCCTTTCTAAGTGGTTAAGTAAATAACTGTTTGTGGTAGTGTAAAATACTATTGTAAATGTACCTTTTAATTAAACATATTTGTATTCACATTTATTAAATCCATCTTTTGCTGTGAAAACTGCATTTAAAATGATGGAAACGCCGTGTTTCTCCACAGGAGTGTGTGTGAGTGTGAGTGTGTGTGTGTGCGCTTGTATGTGTATAACCAGTTTGCCCCGCTTTTTGGTATCGGAAACTGCGCTAATCCTGCTGCTGTGTATTTGTTTGGATTTACATTTATGAAATCCATTTTTTGCTGTAAAAACTGCTTTTAAAATTATGGAAATGCTGTGTTTCTCTGCAGGAGTGTGTGTGTGTGTGTGTGTGTGTGTGTGTGTGTGTTTGTTCATTTTTCATCTAGTCTGTTTAGATCATCGACATATGGTTTAGATGCACAAAAATGATCACATTTATCAGTTGCGGTGTTTTATTTCGAAATTAAACTTTTTTTTATTTCCCGGCGTGCCTCTTCTGCTTTGAATTGACTTCCAGCCAAAATTTCGAGCCTTCGCGCCTGATGTGACTGAGAACCATCGACATATAAATATTGGACAATGGGTTTCCATAGACTCCAATAACACGTTTTTGAAGAAAAATGGGAGGTGGCCACCACCGCCATTTTGACCGTGTCACAGGTTCCGTCAAGCCCAGACAATTCCACAAAAGGGAAAAGAGGAGGATCTGAGGGTGGGGCTGTAAGGCTTGGATCAACTGACGACACCCGGTCGAACTAGCTACAGGCTAACCTGAAGCTAACCCAAAGCTAACGCGGAGGTGGGAGCTGAACTAATGGAGGTAGCAACCTAGCTACAACCAGAGTTAACTGTGCACAACACTGACCGCTGGGTAAAACCGGGTGGAACACAGAGGTCTCCCGAAAGCTGCTGAAAGCCGGCAGCCCGCGCAGCAGACAGAAGCCGCGATCAGACAGAGATGCGCCGAGTTGCGGGGAGGGGATAAGGGTGGAAAACATCGGTCTCCCGAGAGCTCCACAAGCCGATAGTGGGAACCCAGCTCCACCAACATGTTATATTTCAACCCATTTTCTAAAGTGCAGCATTATGTTAAATGCACTGGGTTTTACCCTATTACATTTAAATTTCATGGTTAAACAGTACATGTTAAAATCTAAGCTCAGCTCGGCAGTGACCTAAAATACATAAATATAATTTTACTTACAGAAAAAAATGAAGTGGACACTCCTTGGATGCTCTATTAGTGCAATTAATGCCACAGCAAGTCATTTTGTCCAACAATTGCACAAATAATATCCAAAAAAGAATATACAAACACAGAGACTCAAAATCCCGGAGCAGTTTCCAGGTCAGACCGAGGCTCTACTAAGGCCTTTCCACGGAGCTAGCTCTGTGGTCACGTGGGTCTGATGCTCATTCATTATACAGAATTTTAGGCTTTTAATACACTTAAACAGAAGAGTGAGAAAAAAATTCACCCCCTCAGAGTTGTCATGAGTGTAAACTAGATCATTTAAACCAAAAACATGTTTTGGTACCAGGCTGTAAACATGTTTATTTCTGCTGTGAAATTGGTATTTTTAACATGGGAGTCAATGAGGATTTGCTCGCTACTGACACCAGCCCCTAGTGGATGAGGGTGGAACTGCAATTTTTGGTACTTTTGGGATTGCTTCAGTTTTTGAGCCGCATTGTGGGGGCTTGCTAAGAACATAGGTTAACAAGGGTGGTGTTGCACACAGACAGCTGGTGTGATCAGCTCTGAAAAGCGTTGATCACAATTTGCAGATCACGTTTATTTTTCACGGAGATCTGCCGCGGATTCCTCGTCCGGTCGGCATACTAGAATCGAAATAAACTTTGAACGATTCTGGGAAAAACGTAACAGTTGGTCCTGGTTCCAGTTGATGCTCGATGCCCAACCCTAGCATAGACACCACTGGCACTTGTTCTCCCAAAGTCCCCTTCTTGTATAGTCCTGAACCTGTATTCTGCATCCACAAGGGCAAGAAGAACTATAGAAAACGTTTTCTTGTAATTGAAAGACTTTGTAGGTGCTTGTATGTTTAGGGTTAGGGTCATGTTTCCCATCTAGTGCTCCCAAACAATTTAGGAAATTCCATTTTCCCCAGAATCCTGTAGCCACTTCCTCCCAGGTGTTCTGGGTGGGTCTTGGAAGGAAACTTTCCATCATCACCTTCTCTATGACTGCACAACCAATACGGACTGATTTTATCACAGTGCTGTGTCCCAGTTAATAGCTGAAGGCTAGGCTCCTCATTGAGTCCCCAGAAGCTAGATACCTGTAAGAATAAAATTAATATAACAGTCAATTAATATAACAGTCACATTAGCTCTTTTTTTTCTTCAGTTGACATTTGCAAATCAAAATGGAAGGCGTTGCAATGCGAGATGGCTTAGTTAAAAAAAAACGCAATAAATAAATAAATAAATAAAAACTGCTGCCAAGGGATTGGAAGTTTACGAACATTATGTCCTTTTTCCTGCCTTTTATGCTTTTATCAAGTTCTAGGAACAATTTCATTGGAATGAAGTGGAGGGCAGTGGTGGGTCTTCCTGCACCAGATCTATTCCAGGCCCATCATCAGAGAACTGTTCTAGATCTGATGATAGGGAAATCCCAAAATCACAAAGCCCCAGAGAGTGCCACCCAACACCTTCAGCACCTGTAAGAAAGGCAGCAGGGAAGTCCTCCAAGACACAGTGGAAAGACATATATGACCATCTAATGGATCTCCTGGAAGAGCCTCCTCCAAAGCCCTTGATGCCAAGACATGAAACGGAGGAATCTTTTTCCGTCAGTATTGTGCCAATGTTGCCCAGACTGAACAGAGAAAGACTGCTGCAGGCCAAGTTGGACATTTTAAAGGCGCTGGGTGATAATGAAGCCCAGCAGTCATGGGAAGTTTATGGTCAACCACATTACCCTTCGTCGCTCTGCGTAGAATGCATCAATAGAATGCACCAAGCAACACCGATGCAATTGGGAGCCACCTTTTTCAGTTGACTTTCTTAATATTCTGAAAATGGAATTTTTCAGCCTTTTGTTTTTAATTTGTGTGTAACTTTTTCCATTAAATTATTTAGAAATATATTTTGACTCATGATTTGAAACCACTTTCAAACCATACAATTGTTAATTACCAGTAGTAGTCATGAAAGCATATAAATTTATGTGAAGAACTTAACATTTACGAGCATATGTTTGGTAGAATTCATTCATCGATTCCTTCATCCGGATGAGAAGCGGAACGTCTTCAAGAAACTA
This sequence comes from Nothobranchius kuhntae, assembly GCA_006942095.1. NCBI lineage: Eukaryota > Metazoa > Chordata > Actinopteri > Cyprinodontiformes > Nothobranchiidae > Nothobranchius > Nothobranchius kuhntae. The sequence goes on from SSNQ01034631.1 coordinate 728,062, forward strand.
AAGAAGTCCAGTTGCCTTCATTTGAACCTTTTTGAATTACCATGACATGGATGACTGAGAACCTTCGCCAGCACATTACCAACTTACCTCATTCACTTCCATTGACTAAAGTCATTTTAAATCCAACCACTTGCAGAATGGATAACACTAGAAACACGCTGATTCTTCCTGATGTAAGAAATGAGTCTACTCTTTCTTTTGGTAGTTTTGGCATTTACACGATCAAAGAGCCCAATGTTCTTTGACTCTTCAAAGAACAGTAAAAATGCTGGCAGTCAGGTGCTTTCTGTTCAGGAAAACGGCTGGCAGTTATTAAAACCTTATTTTCTGGACTTGATGGGCGATTGGAAAAAGTAAAAAAAAGTTGCCAAAACTTGCAAATGCTACTTGATTACAGTATTGATAACTTTAAAGTACTATTGATCTTACAGTTTTTCTCAATTGCTAAGACACATTTCTTGAAACGTGCTCTCCTTTTCTCTAAACTGTGAACACAATATCCAATTTTCAAGCTAAATCCACAAAACCTCAGACTCTTCTTGCAAAGCCAATTTTTCACCTCAAAACCGTTCAATCTGTGCTCAAAATTGAACCCTGTTGTCAAATAGTGGCCCGAGTAAATCAAAATTAGACTGCTACTGAACAGTCACTAAAGACTATGTAGAAATTTTGAATAAACAATGCTCAGGACGTGAAGCTGGAGAAATAATTGTTTGTTGTTCGCTGCAAGCAAAATTAATGTTAAAACATTCATTCAGCACTTGTACAAAAAGACAAAACAGAAATCTTGAGCATTTACAAGTAGCACTTGTAAAAATAAATAGAGACTGTATGCGTTTGCCATTTGTGTATAGTAAGCCCATGTACAAATGAAATGCAAAAATATACAAATATTACGTAAGTGCATTACTCAGCCACAACATCATGACTGGGTCAGGCCACAGAACTTCATCCACATCGCAGGCCACATTTTGTCTGGCCAGGCAACGGGGGAGGGAAACCCCTGGCATGCCATATCACAGCTTGGTGTGCCTCCATACCAATGTCAACACAGGCAAGTTCCATGGCTTGCAGGAGATTTTCCTTGGTGTAACATACACCACCCTATACCTTCCACCGCCATGCGGTGAAGAATTCCTCAATGGGGTTTAGGAAAGGGGAGTATGGTGGAAGGCAAATGTTGATAAAACCTTGGTTCATATTGAATCACTCTCTAACCTGGAGGGTGCTGTGAAAACTCACATTGTCCCAAACAACAACATAGAAGTAATGCTCATCCTGCTGCCCTAACAGAGCATCTCGCTCGTGATTGAGGAAAAGGGGGGGCTGCTGAGTGTTTGATGGTGCACAACCCCGTGATTGCTGATGGCTGCACATAATGTGTCTCCTTCTTTTGGTGAGATTACCCACCTTCATTCATGTAGATGTATTCATGGGGTCTTTCCATTGCATCCAGTTGATAAACCCTCTGTTGAAACAAATATAGTTTTGCAAGTTATACAGAAAGTGATTTACTCCATTACAGTAAATGAATACTTAGAGAAATCAACATTGAATGTGTCTGGTTATATGCCCTCCTCTACATACCGGAATATTTGCTCTTTGACTCTGTCCAAGTTGTGATCAAAGGGCACTCAGTATAGTTGTTTCATGTGCAGTCTGTTGCGCATTAAGACACGATCGACAGTAGAGAGGTTGATACCCTCAAAATGTACATGGTCCTCAATGTTCTTCTGCTGAATTTCTCTCAGTGCAATGGCATGTTTCTCAGACTATATCAACAATTAGGATCTCTTGGTGTGGGGAGAACATCCCTGTCTTCCCACCCCCATGTGGCAGTCTTTGAGTTATGCAAATAGAGAATAATGCATTAGAAAAACATCCATGAGATACTAGGCGTAAGAACAGTTAGAACAACCCTCCATTACAATACTATAGTGCATTGGTACAATGATGTACTGAAACACATGTTCACTTTTACTGTGGTACAGTACAAAAAGCTGGTAAATCCCACCCGTTCCTCCAACTCCAGTGGACCGCTAGATAGAAAAATCATCAATGCAAGTAAATGTGAGAAAATAATCCTTTTCTTTCATTCACCTGCATTGCCTGTTTTTTACGTAATCTACATGTCCAGTGGGGTTTTACAGATGGGTGGGACTTACAGCTCAATAGTATGTCATACAGTAATTGCTGTCAACATTTACATACTGTACTATAATGTCAGATAAAAGTAATTACCTGTTCTCTTCTCTAAATTGTCGAAGTTTTGTGGACACAGTGAATCTACCGATGTTTGTTTGTACCCTTTGTCCAGCCTCCCTCATGGACAAGAACATGGTAAACCACAGTAGCTTTGATTCCATCAGATATTACTGTTCTTTGTATTCGCTGACCACCTCGACCACCTTTCACACGAACTCTTCCTCTTAGATCTCTGTCTATTGTAGGGCCTCCCAAATCAGTGCTCTTCAAATAGGCTTACTTTATATGTTCCCCCACATCATTAGCCACAAGTGTGATCAATTGTAGTTGTTGTGTTCAAGTGGTGACACTTGTGCTTTAATTGTGTTTGACTTTTGTCACCTGTCTCACTGTAATGCAGCACAAGTGCATCACAATAAAATTGTGTTGGCAAGTGGTGTCTAAGCAGGTGAAAAAGGCTTATGGTTTTGCCAAAAGAGTGATTGATTCAATCAGCGGTTTCAAGCAACAGCATTTGGTTCAGACAGCAGGGTTTAGTGTTTTAGCAATTGAGAAAAACTGTAAAATATTCTAATAAATGGCGTACTTGACCATTTTGAATACAGTCTCACAAAAAACGATGGCAAGTCTGATTGCATATAAGCAATAGTCACTTCCTGCTTCCTGTTAAGTCCCGCATGATGTGACTATAGCGCAACTTTCCTAGAAGTGCTCAGTGGTGCGGCACATTCTGTGTGACTACTTGACTTCACAAAACCGCAAGCAAGGTGCGTCTGCTTTTGGTGTGCCCCAGGCTTAAAACTGATAGGGGGTGACTTGCTCTTTAATTTTCGTGGACAACCTGAACGTCCCTGTAAGATGGTTTCACTTCCATCTTTCTTAAATTTTGGATCACTTTTACTACAGTATTTTGACTGATATGTAAAGCTTTGCCGATCTTCTTGTGGCCCTCACCTTTTATGTGTAAAGAAATTATTTCCTTTCGCAAATTTAGTGATATTTTTCTTCCATGCATGAAAGCATGGAATGGGAAAGTCTTTTCTTTTTTAAGTAATGTCTTTTATAGTCACCTGTCTGCTGGGCACCTCTTGAATGAATCATTAGACTCACAGGTGGTTGAATGCCTGTTAATTCAAATTTTGTAGTCTTAGGTGTGTCTTTTCTCCTAAGATTATAATTGTGGTGTACTCATTTTTGCAACATGGGATTGAATGGATTTGTTAGGAAAATCACTTTTTTGTGTGTTCAAAATAATAAATGGCCCACTTTTGTGAGAGTATTTGGTAGTATGGTATCTCATAGAAAATGTTGATTCTGAAAGGAAACTAAAGGCTTTCTGACAATTGTAGTGGGGCGCACTCATTTATGCTGAGCACTGTATGGTACTGTACATCTTGCCTTTGTAATAACATCAAGGCCAGAACTCAAGATCTCATTTTGGAGTGTGCATGCTCGTGATGTGCACGTAGGCTGGTTGAAGAAGCCTAAAGTAAAAAAAAAAGTCCTAACCTAGAATCTAGACCGTCTGTTGCCGAAGCAAAAGGATTTTGCTATTCTTGTCGGTCTAGGCACACTATTATGGGCCATTCCCATCTGTACCGGGTCGGCCCGGGCCGGGTAGCCCCAGTCGGCCCCAGCCTGGCCCGGTTGACTCCACACATCCTTGCCTTAAGCCCATGTGGGCTGATTCTACCCACCAATCAGAGGCTTGCTCTAATGGAAGGTGTGAATTTGCTGTCAGCAGTGGGTGTGTTGGCCCTGGTCGGCCTGAAGCAGACCCCCTCGAGAAGAGGGCTGAGAATGAGCCTTGGTTGGCCCGGAAAAATACCAGGCCACCCAGATATGTAAACAACCAACGCTACCCGGCCCGGGCCGACCCAGTACAGATGGGCATGGCCCATTACAGTCCAATCCTACTTGCCAGTTGAAGTCAGTAGGCGGAATTTCAGCTGGCCAATCAGTCCATAGTGTCACCTCAGTCCCAGTTGGACCGCCAAGGAAGAGGTCTGAAAAAAAGATTAGCCTCAGAATGGAAAACTCATATGTGACCCATGTGTGAAACCAAATTCTGGTCCTGTACCCGACTGTACTGACACTAACATGTAAACGGCATAAAAGTTTTTTCTTCTTCGTATGATATATTAATTGTGACCGTAGCTGTAGCTCCAGCTTTTATGCAGAAGTCAAGTAGGTAGGGTTAGTGTCCTGTGAAGAATAACTCTAGTTTTGTCTTCTGCATTCGGAAAACAAGCAGTGATTATTTTGTATTTGTGCTTTTGCAGGATGAAGAGGAGAGAGCTGTTTCAGACGCTAGCTGATGTGTCACCTGCTGAGACGGGTAAAGGGTTAGGGTCACAAATCATTTTAGAAATAAATGAAAGTCACATTTTAGCAAAACACCTAACTGACTGTGTTTGACCCTTTTTCTCTTCCTGTGTGGCTCAGCCTCTCTTCTGGGGAAGAACAACGAAGGTACATCAACACAGTTCCTCCTCTTGTACCCCTACCCCATGTTGCTGCCTGCAGACTCAAGCTCTGACTCCAGCTGTTGTAAAGAAGAAACGATGAGCTGAGCTTTGTGTTTGGCCCTGTTCCAGGACTCAAACAACCTTTGATCATGATCATCAGCGTATAAAAAATATGAACATAGCCCGCCCATTGTTCCGTGGGGGGCAGATTGAAAACAAAAATGGGAGGTTCCCAACACCGACATTTTGGCCATGACAAACATCTTGTCACACCCAGACAATCCAAAAATGGGAAAAGAGGTGGAGATGAGAGTGGGGCTATGTTTGGAACAGGGTTGGAACAAATGAACCAATGTAGCTAACTAACTTAGCTAACCTAGAAGCTAAGAAGGGCTCCGGGGACCGGGGTAGCCCACCTGCACGGCCAACTTGCTTCCGTGCAAGGCTGGGGTTATAAATGAAATCAAAACTAGGTAAGCTGACAGAGGATATCGGGCTTCGCTGGTCCACATCAGTCAAAGATCTGCGAGTTCGCCGTTGTCGACGCAACCGGCTCTGGGAGCGTCAACTCGGCTACCGGAGCCAAGTCGACACTCCCAGAATGCCGTTGAGTGACTCAAAAGTGAAGCAGCGTCAACTAAAAGAGCTGCAGTGTTTCTATGATCTCCCTCAAAGATCCACAAGTGACCGGCATGACTGCAGCCTTGCATCTGAGCCAGTCCATGCATCCCAAATGTCCAAGGGAACGGGAACAGCCAGCTGACTGCACTAGCAACTGTTCCCGGGCAGGAGACAGGAGAAGCCGGGCAGCCGCTCAAGTTTCTTATCCAGCAGCAACCAGTAACATGTTTAAACAAGCAGTTAAATGACACAGCATTTCCCCTATTCAACCAGCATAATAAAGTACAGAAATATAATTTTCAGTCAGTGCAGTCAGTAAACACAGCTTGCCTTCTTTGTCCAACTAATTCCATGATTAACATCCAGACACACAGAGGACACAACTAAATTTCAGAAAGTCGAAATGACCGAACATCTATTAACGTGAGGCCCAGGCTGAGGCCTTTCCCCAGAGTTAGCTCCCATTGCTAGCTCTGAAGTCACATGGCTCTGCTGCTGATTAATTATTTAGACTTTTAAGCATTTAATTCAGAATCAGAAAGAATTTTATTGCCAGCGCTCCAGCGAACCAGAGCATAGGAACTTGACTCCACAGTACAGCCTCACCAAGATTACACATACACATATAGACAGGACAGATACAGGCAGACCGCGAGAGCAGCCATAACGGCGCTCACTTCAGTAGAGGAAGAGGGGATTACATGAGGAGAGTTCGGGGAGGGAGAAAAAGGCATTAACAGAGCTACACCGGCAGGGTGTAGCTCTACTATGCAAAAAAACACCCAACATATAAGCATGAACGTCACAGTTCACAACATGAGACCCGGTAGGTAGGGGGGAGGGGCTGGGACCCTGGTTTCCTCAGCGGGAGCTGCCTGTGTGGCGCTCGGCCAACTGAATCCACAGGTGGGAGGGAGGTCACGGGAAAGCACAGAGCACAGTGAGTGCCTTCAACTTGATGACCTCGGCGGAGACCACAATCTGAAGGCGGGGGGAGGGTAGGTAGGGTTTTCACAGCATTTGTCTGCATTCCTTCCATCGTGGGGGTTTTTGCACACAACTCCAAGGCTGCTTATGGCGTCAGATTGGATAAGAAGACTTTGTTTGGGTCAGGCAGAGATAATTTTCCTCTCTGCCTTAAAGTCTGTATTGATCATTCAAATCCTCCAGTGAAGCCAATTCGGTGATTAAACATCTCCACACCGTCCGGTGACCCTCTCCGAGATAACTTCCATTTTGCGCACTAACACCGGTAACGCAGCTAAGACATTGTTCAGCTTGCGATTCACCTCGAGTAACGTCCCACTCTGTAAGGTCTCCGCCCGGACGGTGCCGTCCATGGATGCCGGTCGCCCTCCAATGGCTCCCGTCATCCCAATTTTACGGAAAACCACATATCCTCCCACTCCAATCAGAAGAAATCCAGTGATCATCAGGCCAAATATCCACACATCTTCGACGTCCTCAATGGACAGCTGAGAGACAGATGACATTCCACTTCTTCCAGGAATCGAGCATATATCCCGCTGCGTGTGTCCCGTGAGAACAAGCGCGAGCCCCCTCCTCCGTTCTCATCGTAGAAAAAATCTTATCAATCGCGTTGAATCCATTTCTGAAAAAGTGATGCCCAGAGGAAATGCAGAGAAGCGCTCTGCAGGCAGATGGGACAAAAAGAGCCTTGGGGAAAAAATAAGAGAGCAAAGCAGAAACGACCGTGCTCTGTGAGTGTAGGAAGAGAATCAGCATTAATTGCACTTAAACAGAAGAGTTACAAAAATATTCACCCCCTCAGAGTTGTCATGAATGTAAACTAGATCTACTAAGCCTAAAATGGGTTTTTGAACCAGGCTGTAAACGTGTTTACTTCTGCTGTGAAATTGGCATTTTTAACATGGGAGTCCATGAGAATTTGCTCACTTCTGGTGTCAGCTCCTAGCAGATGAGGGTGGAACTGCAATTTTAGCCTCTCCTTCTTGGCTTCAAAAAATGCAGACCAAAATGGCCCCTTGGTCAGGATAGTGACTCACCTGGATCCCGTACAGATGTACCCACTTGTTAAGTTTACATCAGGCACATCATCAGCAACATCTAACTTCACGACAGCTCTGTAGAACTATGTAGATGGTCGTATAGAGCAGTGATTCCCAACCAGGGGCGCACGACGTACCCCTAGTGGTCTTTGAGTGTGTTACGGGGGTGCATGGGAAAATTAATATTTCATTACCTAAATGATGACAGCATTCACAGTGTCCTGTGTAAAAAAACATTGGGCTGGATGTGTTTAATGAAGACTCAAAGTAATATATGATTGATGCATATTATCAATTTACTCCAGCCGCGACTGTGCACGAATTTTGTCAAGCTGCATCAGCTTTGGACTAGACGCTGCTGCAACGCGTGGATTAAGGAGTACTTGTAAAGATGAGGGGGTAACATCAGTTACTGATGTGTGTACATGCGTACACTAATGTGTGTGTGTGTGTGTTCCTCTACAGGGAAGACTCCAGCCTACCCGTACGATTATGGCTCCTTCGGTGAGTTGGTCAGGGTTAGGTTTGGCCTTTTTAAGTGTGTTTCTGTGTAAAAGTTTTAATAAAAATGTTTTTATGTTACTTGTCTTAGATAGCCTCCTGCTCAGCCTCAGTTTGGAGACATATGTAATAGCCCGGATTCAGCGGAGTTGCTGCTGCTGGCAATATTAACATGATTAAGGTTATTTAGGGTAACCATAAAATCATGTGTAAAAACCATTAATATATATATATATATATGATAAAACAGTTGCACAGATACACTTGACCTTAGCCAAAAATCTGAGAAGCGACAGTGGACAGTAACATTTTTTTAAGTATTAGTTTTTGTGACGGTAATCTATAGCTAGTTTTCCATGAGCACTACTCGGTAAGACTGGACAATAATTCAGTAATGATATATTGATTGATAGGTGTGTAGTTCAATAGAAAAAAGATGGATCGAGTAACTTCATACTAGAATCATTACCTACACCCAGCCAATCAAAAACACAGACAAAGTATTTTCTACATTTTTCATAGTTTTCCATAATTATTGATGTCAATTGAAAAGATTTTTTTTATCGACACGCTTTTTTTCTAAATTGTCCAGCCCTACTGCTCAGCCTGAAACAGCTCTGTATGGCGTGGTTTGAGTCGGTCCATCTGAGGGTAGTTTTGTTCCCATGCGAGCTCCGTGACAGAATGTGGGTGCGCCCCTCGTAGGAAGAGGAGACCCACGGCACTTGTGGGGCATGAGGTGATTATTAAACAGTGTAAGTTAGCCTGTATGCTCCACAGAAATAAAACTCAGCTGAAAAATGTGGAAACTGTTGTCTGGCCGAGCTGCATCGGTCCGTGTTACTCTTAGTAGTGCTCCTAGAAAACTACCTTTTGTTTTATCTGGCAGACACACCCATACAACACATCAACAGCTGACTGGGAACATCAAACAGGAAAATAGCACGTAATCCCATTGTCCACTAAGAGACATGATGCCTCTAATCCAGCAAGAATGTGTGGGAGAGGCGGGATCTCGACTAGATTCCGGTCTAATGGCTCAGCTGGACAGATGAAGAGTTGTGATGTTTTTAACTAACCCAGAGGCGGATGCTGTAAAGCCTGATTTATACATCTCTGTCAGCTCAGGTGTGGAGTCACGCGCACGCATTTACAGAGATGTTTTCCCCTCAGGCTTCTCCATCACCTGTGGAGTCTTACAAAGTAATTCCCCACCAGGACAACAGAGGGCGTCGCGTTTTTCTGGGGCTATCCGCTTCTGTGTCAGTAACAAGATGGCAGCAGCGCTCTGCTGTCTGAGGGTAGGCCCCGCCCACAACGCTGCGGCCGCTGTGGCTCCCAGTGTTTACTGTGGGAAAGCCTGTGCTTGGTTTAGCCGTGGTCACCGGCCACTTTTTCAAACTTTTCTCTACTAACCTCCTCCTTTCCGCCTTGCTACTGTCTGCGGTCGTCTTTGGTAGTGTCCCGGCTACCATCTCTTATGATCCCCAGACTCTTTTGTCCAGTGGTAGATTTAGCTATTTGGGGGCCCAAGGCAAACACAGACACAGACACTAAATTTTTGACAATCTTTCTCTTTAACTGGATTTGCAAAACTCTACCCTCTTCTGACGTGAGTTATTTTCACTTTTTATTAGTCCTCTTTTTTCCTGTCTCTCTCTCCATTTGAGTGCCTTCAATATTTGCTCTGCTTTCTTCTTCTTGTCAGCGCTCCTGTGCCTTGCCTTTCCTTTTTTTCCTTCTGTTTTCCATTTTGGTCCATGTTTTCTTCCCTTGAAACATTTTCCATTGTCTTTCCTTTTCTGCTTCCTTTTGATGTTTACATTGAGAAACGACGTCACTTTTGGAAGTGAAGATAAAAGCTTTTTTTTTAAAGCAAACTGCTTCTTTCTCTTATTGAAGCCACTAGGATAACTTCATTTCATGCTTAATGTTTTGACTACTGCTTCGAGTTTGTTACGAACGCTCCCGCCTCTCTTCTTCTTTTTCTGCTTTCTCTTCTTCTTATTTGTGGTCTTATGGCACTTGGCAAACAACAATTTGGTGCATTACTGCCACCAACTGGATTGAAGTGGAATGACTACCAACCACTTCCTGTTTGTGCATCTACGTCTTAATGGAATGGTCCATTGTTGCATTAACAGAGGGGTGCCAGCAGTCAGAGGTAGGGGGCCCCCCAACATAAGGGGGCCCCAGGCGGCCACCGACCTGTGCCTAATGGTAAAACCTCCACTGCTTTTGTCCTTCCGTTCGTTCGCGATAGCCCAGGATGCACCAAGGATTTACCTCCCTGTTTGTTTTCGTGAGCAGCACGCTAGCCTGGAGCCAAATGCTGATTCCTACCCAAACGCCTACAGCAATGTTTATCCAATCCTGGGAAAACATCTGAGACAAAGGGGTAAACGAGCAGGAATCCAGGTGAGAATAAGATTTCTCTTGGGCGTGGTTTAGCTTCTTTTCCTTTGTTTGGAGAACTGTGCACCACTTCCGCATTCCCACCAGGCCGCGATGTGGTGCAATTTCTCTGTCCAAGTTTTTTAAGGTCTGTTTATCCTCATTCTTCAGTGGTTTCTCCTCCTGTTTACTCCATAAGTGGTTTTTATAAGCACCGTGGAGGTAATCCTGCTAATTTACGTCCACTAACTCCAGCTGTTTCTGTAGTTTCTGGTTCCTCCACCTCACTCAGCATGGCTCTATTAAATGCCCTCTCTGTTAACAATAAGTCCTTTCTGCTCAATTATCTAATTCTCTCTGTAAACCTCGACTTTCTGTTTCTGACTGAAGTTTGGCAGCAAGCATCTGATTATTCTGGTCTTTTTGAACTCTGCCCGAGTGGTTATTCTTTCCTTAGCCAGCCCCGGGGTTCTGGTTGTGATGGAGGCCTAGCTGTTGTTTTCAGAGACCATCTTACATGTAGCTCTACAACCTCTGGTCGCTTTGCTTCTTTTGAACTGCCTCTGATTAAAGTCGGGTGTAAGAAAGGACCCGTTTTACCGTGCTGTGGTTTATTGTCCACCTGGCACAAACTGTTCTTTCCTTCAGGAGTTTAGTGACTTTATTTTCCACCATGAAGCTGACCAGACTGGTGGTTGTTGGTGATTTTAACATTCACATTGATGATCCACAGGCCACTTTGCCATGGCCTTCTCCAGCCTCATGGACTCCTTCAGCTTTACCCAGCAATTTTCTGGCCCCACACACCACCTGAAGTGCCAATGCAGAAAAATTGAGTGCTTGTGGAAGACAACCCGTCTCCACATCCATCTGCTGCTTCTAAAGGACCTTCTGACATCCTTTAATTCTGTAGCCAGAGACATGAGGGTTTCCTATTTCTCCAACCTGGTGTCCCAGTGCAAAGGGAATCCCAAGGTGCTGTTTAACACCATCAGCAGCATTGTCTCTCCTGCCTCTCCTACAGCCTCCATCCACTCTGTTGCAGACTGTGAGAACTTTCTGTCTTTCTTTGTGGACAAAATCAGTAAGGTCAGATCTAGCATCTCTCCCTCAGCCTTTTTTCTGCCTCTCTCGACTCAACCCGATCCATCATCCTAGATAGCTTTGCTCCTGTTTCTTTGCCTGAGTTAACTAAACTAGTTAACTCTATGAAGACCTCTGCATGCCCCCTCCACATCTTACCCGCATCTTTGTTTAAAAGTGCTTTTCAGTCCATCGGTCCCAGCGTGCTCTCTATAATTAATGCTTCTCTGGTCTCTGGTCAGGTCCCTGCTTACTTTAAGAACGCTGTAATCCACCCGCTTCTTAATAAACCGAGTCTTGGCGCCTCTCTCCATAGCAGCTTCAGACCCATCTCTAAACTTCCGTTCATCTCCAAGATCTTGGAAAAGGTTGTGGCTAAACAACTCACAGCTGCTCTTGATGAACATAACATCTACGATAGCTTCCAGTCAGGTTTTCGTAGAGCTCATTCTACTGAAACAGCTCTTCTTAGGGTCTCTAATGACCTTCTGACTCACAGTGATGCAGGGGACTGTTCTGTTCTGGTCCTGCTGGACCTGACTGCAGCCTTTGACACTGTTGACCATCACCTGCTACTGTAGAGGTTGAGAGGCTGGGTGACCCCAAAGTACCGAAGTTCGTAGAAAAGACTGCAGTACGACCAGGTCGGTCCAGAGTCTTCTCCCGGATCACAACAGAAAGCTGAAATCTTTTGCGTCTAGAACAGCTGTTTCTGAATATCTGAAGGAACCGTTTTGCTGTGTCAGCTGTATCATGTAGGTTTTGACAGCTTGTCAAGAGATGCGATGGGAGCAGAGTTTCCCTCCGATGGCCAGTCAGAGTTAGCTCAACTAACAGAATGCTGAATCTCACAGAATGAATGCATCACTCAGCAAGCGATTCTGTTTTAATATTCTCATATTATGATTTACTTGGCCAGTCGGGACGTGCCATGTTAATAGGTGTTAACAAACCTCAGAACATCACGCCTTCTTTCAGAAACAGGATGCTCTGATTTGTGGGTAAGAAAATATTTATGTGCAGAAATTACTTTAACTTTATCTTATCTCTAATGAACCTTGTGTGTCTGAGTGTAGATAATGATTCACTTGTTAAATCAAACATTACTGATCATAACACCAAAATGTTTCATTGTAATAATTAAATTCATTTCAACCACAGTAATTTAAGCACAGATTACTCAAAACATTTCATTAGTATTCATATAATATTTGTTCATTCAACCATATTATTATTTAATGATTATTTAACTTATGAGTTGTAAAAGTTCCTTTTACATGAGAGTGAGCAATCCTGCAGTCTTATCAAAAGAAGGCTTTTGTTTGGGAACACAGGCTGACATCTTGTTCCTCCTGAAATGTCAACAAGCACTGCAGTATCCTTCTGGCTTGTTGGAAGATAGGATGTCAAATCCACCTTGGAGAATGGAATTTATGTCTGCAGATGACCGGTGGCATGTAGGTCAATCTGTAGGTGAAAACTGACCATTCCTGGATGTTACAACTTTTTTAGTCCAAGGAATGAACTGGGGGCAACTGGTGACCCATCAGCCTGCAGTTACACCAGTGCCAATAGAAAGCCCCAACCCATGTCGTCTCTGTTTATATGATCTCTATGCTTCTCATAGTCATTTTCTGTTGGAAATCGATGAATACGATGTCAATACAACCATCACATACACAAACGCTAACCATCGTTAAACTAGTTCAGGGGTCGGCAACATTTTCCCTTCAAAGAGCCATTACTACCCATTTCCCACAGTAAAGAAACACTGGGAGCCACAGCGGCCGCGGCGTTGTGGGTGGGCCTACCGGACCTGGGCCCACCCACTTGCACTTTGGCCCACCCTAAGAGAGCCGAGAGCTACTTTATCCAGGCACAACAGGTGACAGCAACCAACACCGGTCGTTCATGTATGTCAGAGTTATCTTTCAACAGAAGATAATTAACCCTCTGGAGGCAGGCGTTGCAGATTAGCAACGTTAAAACCTACCTTCCTGGTTACTCCACATAACGTATTTCATGAGCATTTTTCATCTCAGCAGTACCCCTGATGGACTTGGTTGTTCGTCCTTTTATCAAAAGTTAGTTTGAGCCTGAGAGGGTTGATAAAACTATTTGTATAAAATTGATCCAGAAGTTGCAGCCCATCTTTGCCTACAATATTTTGATATTTTTCACCCTGTTAGTGGTTTTAAAGTTGAGCAGGTGACGCTTTTTGACACGGGTCTCCTTTTAAAGCGTGTTTAAACTGTTCAGAATACAAATCCAGAATCTGTCTCGTTAAATTGTTGTAATTAAACTTTGTACTGAACAAAACTTTTTATTAAACAATGTTGGAAAGGTAAGAAAAGGATCTGATCAAGATTTATTTTTCTCCCTCATTTACAAAGATGTAGATAACGCAGTGCGCATGGCTCTGCTCTTAATCAAGTTTAATTGTTTCCCTTTGCAACAATCTTCACAAGAAGGCAAAACGGTTAAGTGGCAGGGTTCACAGTTTACCCTATTTGACCGTTTGTTTTGATGGAGAAAGAATAGAAAGAATTACTTCAACGCATGCAGATGCGCTGACATTTTAAGTGAGTGTTCTCCAGAATCTCTCTCAGAGAGACTTGTGTGAAATGTTCCCCGATGACGAAACTTTGGCTGAATAGCGCTTGTTCCTGTCTCCAATGCGGCAACGCTGCAACACATTCATGAGCTTGTCTGAGGGAAAGTCCAGAATCCCATATCCTCTTCAGCTCAGGAAGCGCTTGTAGAGACATTTGTTTATACACAAGCAGGTTACCCGTTAACCTGGTTTCACGTGAGACCTGTTCAGGTTTACGCAGACAATCTTTAAATGTAGAATTGGCATACAGATATAAAATGAATGCAGTAAAATAAAGTACATTTTAATTAAATACTTATTTATTATTTTAAAAGCACAGAGAGCCGCATCAGATGGATGAAAGAGCCGCATGTGGCTCCAAAGCAGCGGGTTACCGAGCCCCGAACCAGTTAAATCTGTTACCACAGCAACTAAAAATAACCTGAGTTGAGCATGTCTTCTTCTAAGTTTTTCTTTAGGTACATAACGAGTCATGTGACTCCAATACCGTGTGTTTTTTAGGGAAGCCTCCCCACTTCACTTGATTTAGTATTTTCAAACACCTGTTAGTTATCTGAAAACCTGGAAAGTTAACCAAAGTAACCTTTTGACCTTAGATGATATTTTTCTGACATTTTAAAGAACATTAAAGAAGCACTTTAAAGGAAATACTGTACCTTCCATCTGAACACCTCCAAACACCCCGTGGGTGTATTATTAAAAACATAGCTTCTTATTAAATTGTTTCATAGTCAACCTTAACCCCATTTCTCCCCACTGAGGTTGATCAGGTTAGAAAGGAACTGAAGGGACCAAAGTATTCCTCTAATGGGCCTCGAGGGCTGACATCCAGCACGGTTTGGCTTTTACCCAGCTTCAACACACCTGATTTGACTCGGCAGGTGATTAACAGGATTCTGCAGAGCCTGATGAGCTGCTGCAGGCGATTCAACCACTGAATCTCGTGCGTTTGACTAGAGAAACCACTAAAATGTGCTGGACACCGGCCCTTGAGGCCCGCAATTGAATCGCCTTGCTCTAATGTCTTTGACTGAAGATTGAGTTAAATCCAAACATCCTTCCTGCCAGCTGATAACGGCAGCACGCTGAGCTCAGAGGCCATCACTGACAGCGCCACGTCCACCGACAACAACTATGGCTACGTAGGTATGATCACACACACAGACATGCAGCCATGCCACGGTGCTGCGGTTCCTCTGAACCGCGCCGCTGTCATCAGAAGAAGAGCTGACCGCTCCTCTTCTTTATCTGTGACACTGCAGCAAAGCTGCTCCAGTCAGTCACCAAATCAATCAGAATCTTGCAGATCACCTGAGATGGTATTTGAAAACGTTTAACCCCTGGTTGCTCCTCTTCCTGTCTGTCAGAGCGCTCACTGGACAGCGTAGCTCGCAGCAGACAGGAGTCCTTGAGCTCAGTGGAGGAGGACGACTACGACACTTTAGACGATATCGACTCTGACAAGAACATTGTCCGCACCAAGGTAGGATTCTTCTGTCCTCATCTCCACTTGGTTAGGTGATCGGTACTCATTAACATAGTTGCTGCTGGTGTGTTTCCTTTTAAACAGAAGTATCTGTGTGTGTCTGACCTGGCCCGCAAAGACAAGAGGATCCTCAGCAAGAAATACCAGATCTACTTCTGGTGAGGAGGCTGTTGGCCTGGGACAGTTCAGGCCTGCAGTCACCGTCTCCATCAGGACAAATAAAAAAAAGCATGCTTCCTGCGACATCGTGGTTAAATCAGATGATGCGTGTATTCCCTCAGGAATATCGCTACCATTGCTGTGTTTTATGCGTTGCCGGTCATCCAGCTGGTCATCACCTACCAGACGGTACGTGTTACAAGCCATCCTCCCAAGCTAGCCTAACTCTTTACCAGATGCTACGTCTCAGGGCTGACTTGTATTTCTGTTTGTGCGTGGGCGTGATATTCAGCCGCTCTCTAAGCTGCCTGCACACTGTAGGAGCTCATTAGCAATCACCAATAACCTAGACTCTGATTCTGGCAACACAAACGGCTCGCAGCTCAAAGGAAGACTCGGTTCAAACACCAGCACACCTTCAGCCACCTGTGGCTCAGGTCAAAGACTTTAAAGTGACTCGTCTAACCACCTTGGAGTGGGATATGAAGTAACCAGCTTCTCACCTTTTCCGGGTACCCGACAACAGACGGAGGCCCCAGACAAAGTTGTCCTTTTAGTTTCTCACGATAAGAAACCAAGGTTTTTATTGAAAAAAGATGATTCCAGACAGAATCACCCCGACGCAGCGGGTGAGGATCACAAGGCACTCAAAACCCAAATCACACCAGCTCAACCGAACTCAACTCCACTCCCGGTTCCTCTCGGGCCCCCCTTTTTATCTCTCAGCTCCCCCCTCCTCCTTGTCTCCTGTTCCGTCTCCATGGTAACGCTTCCTGTTTCATGAAGCACACTGTCCGGTCCACTGGTAACATGACCTCGCTCCTCCCAGCGTCTCTTGCCGGCTCATCTCGGTGACCTTAGGGATGACCTCGTCTCTTCTTCGTAGTCATCAGTCAGCATTGATGTCCCCCTCCATTTTCTTCTCCACCCCAGGGGTCCGCTATAAACATTACCTAGACTAGATGTCTCCTCTGTATCTTTCTAGCATTCTGGACTAACTCCACAGAGGATAAAGACGACATACTCCTCATATATGGACATGTCATTACAGGTTATATCTACAACCTTCATTTTCTAACCATAGCAGAGTAGTGAAGGCACATCCATCATTTACGACAGCACTGATTAGGAGTCTCCAGCCAGGTCACACACACACACACACACTCAGAACAGCAGATCCCTGGCCTTCTCAGCTTGGTTTCATACACACAGATTGAGATGTAATCCAGAACGGATTTTTATAATTATGCAGGTCTGGAATCGAAATCTTTGTTCAACAGTACGCTGACCCCACACACACTCTCACGTCTGATTTATCTCAAACAACAATTTGTGCTGCTTTGGTTTTGCTTTTGTGTGTAAACTGCGTGTCTGCACACTCTTCTGGGTTCTCCTACACCAGAGAAGAACTCGTAAGCCACAACACTACGATACTGGTTGGTTTATCTTCAGTTTGTTTGATCTGCAGCAGATTTATTACCAACTTTGATCAGGAGAGTGAGACACTGAAGGAGAGGAAAGTGAGCGGGCACACTCGGGTATTTGAGGAGAAGGGGATTACGCGTGGCTCTGCCTGGCATCTTCCTCTCTAACGTGTGTTCACTCTGAAATGAAATGGGCGAGCCGACCCTGATGTGAAACGGAGACTTTTCCTCATCACGCTACATGCAAACGTGGCTCAGTGAGGACATCCCGAACTGCTCACTCCAGCTGGAGGGGTTTCATCTCCTTCACACCGATTGGCAAGCGGCTCTCTCCGGCAAGACCGCGAGCAGAGGTGTGTGTTTTTACATCAATAAAGGTTGGTGTACGGATGTTGCAAAGGTTGCTCAGCATTGTTCTCTCTCTCTGGAATATCTTTTATCAACTGTAAACCGTTTTACTCTCCACGGAAGTTTGCTTCATTCATTCAAGCAGCTGTTTACATCCCGCCAGACGCGGAAGTTAAACAAGTACACAGACACCGTCACTTCCTACGTCCACCTCTGCCAGGACAGAATGCACCAGGGTGTGTTATAACAATGACAAAGACTGGTGTACCCCAAAACTCGAAGCAGCTGTGTTTAGAAAAGAGAGAAGCTTTTAAAAGTGAGGACAAGGACTTCTTCAGAGATGCTAAGTACAGGTTCAGCAAGGAGGTGGTCGTAGCTAAACTCCAGAACCATGGCAACATACAGCAGCAAATCTTTGAACGTGACTCGGCCGCTGTGTTGAAAAGTTTCAGGAACTTACAAACTACAAGGCCAAAAACCTCGCCTCCACTCACGATCTGCCCTTGGCCAACAGCCTAAACAACTTCTATTGTTGGTTTGATGAGCCATCAACCAGATCTCCCACCTCATCCAGACACTAGTCACCCACCCCCCCACTCAAGATCCATCACAGTGGAATTTACTCTCAACATCCTCCACCGCTCCCGTCACCCAGGAGGTCCTCACATCTTACACCCTCCACCACAAACCTACACATCCATGAGGCAGATGTCAGAAAGCAATTCAAGGCTCTAAATGCACGGAAAGCCCCCGGTCCTGATGTCGTATGTCCTACCACTCTAAAGCGCTGTGCTGAAGAGCTGGCCTCAGTGTTTACAGGCATTTTCATCTCACTGTAGGCATCTCATGTGTCTTCCTGCTTCAAGAGTTTCACCATAGTCCCTGATCTCAGGAGCCAAGGATCACTGGACTCGACTACAGACCTGTGGCTCTGACATCTGCGGTCATGAAGTCATTTGAGCACCTGTTTCTCCCCCACCTCAAGAGCCTCACAGCTCATCCTCCTGAACCCCCTACAGTTTGCCCACAGAGCCAACAGGTCTGTAGATGTTGATGCCTTCAACATGGCTCTACACTTCATTCTTCAGCATCTGGACTCCCCTGGTACCTACGCCAGGACCGTGTTTGCTGAATTCAGCTCCGCTTTCAGCACAATCTTACCAGACCTCCTCCAAGAAAGCCTGTCCCTGATGAATGTTCCTGACTGCAGGAGGATTACCGACTTCCTGACGGACATGAAGCAGCAAGTGAGGTTGGGGAAGAATGTCTCGGACCAGCGGACAGTCAACACTGGTTCCCCTCAGGGTTGTGTTCTCTCCCCTCTGCTCTTCTCTCTGTACACCAGGCAGCACCTCCAACCACGAGTCTGTCGAGCTTATTAAGTTTGCAGATGACACCATCATCATGTCAGACCCCTGCCACAGTCTTTTTGACTCATTCCCATCTGGCAGAAACTGTTCTTGTGGCGAGAGGTTCCGATCCGAATGGATCGGAACCTCTCGCCACAAGAACAGTTTCTTCCCCTCTGCTGTTGGACTCCTGAAGGGAAATCCTAGGACTGCCCACTCCAGTGGCTTGGTTTCAGTCACATGGCCCTGTGTTGTGTGTCTGATCAGTACCTACACTTTCTTGTATGTATAGTAACCATTTCTCTAAGTGTCGCCACTTGATATAATCTAATCATGATTATATTCTTACTTCCTGTTTTTGCTCATCTCTTATTTTGATCTTTTTTTTCTGCACCAAGTACCGCAGCAGTTGCCTGTTGTTGTGATTTCTTGCACACTTGGCAATAAAACCCTTCTGATAGAGCCATCACTGTTTTCTAGGCGGTCAACAAGACAGGAAATCAGGACCTCTGCTACTACAACTTCCTGTGTGCCCACCCCCTGGGAGTTCTGAGGTGCGTTTTCATGTTCTTCTAAACCCTGAACGCTGTTTCAAACGCTGTGACCTTAACCTCTCCTCTCTGTCCTGCTCAGCGCATTTAACAACATCCTCAGTAACCTGGGTTACGTGATGCTGGGACTCCTCTTCCTCCTCATTGTTCTGAAGAGAGAGATCGTCCACAAGCGAGCACTGGTTCGCCACAACCTCAGCGCTCTGGTGAGATTAACGCTAACCCCCCGTGACCTCGTAAGGGAATGGTTCATGTTGGTCATGCTTCACATCAGCTCATGTAAAACAGAAAGCCAAAGGATAGATTTACTCTCTGAATTTGAACCTTCTGAGCCTCTAAAAAGAAAAAAAGGTACAGACCTGTCCAACTCCCTGTGGAACTACTAGATAAAATAGTGAATGAAACACCAAACTTCTCAGCTGATGGGTAAATACATAGACGTATGGCCTGCTACGTGATGCATGATGACGTGCCACAAATGTTTGGATTGACCAGGAAACTCTGTTTAACCTCCTCTGCTGCTTTTTTGTAACGTTAAACACGAACGTCCTGCATGACGGCCAGCATTTCAGACCAGCTGGTACAGAATGAACCACTGCTCCAATAGGACTGATTAATAATTGTTTTTCCTGCAGGAGTGTGGCATCCCAAAGCACTTTGGTTTGTACTACGCCATGGGGACGGCTCTGATGATGGAGGGTTTTCTGAGTGGCTGCTACCACGTCTGCCCCAACTACACTAACTTCCAGTTTGGTAGGACTCTGATGCTGGTTTTCCTTTCGTATCCTGGCTCCTGTTCCTCATTAATACCTGGATAAATGTCAGTCTGTCAGCCTGAAGTGACAGGAGGTCAACCGTAACAAACATTAACCCTCATCCTTGTTGCAGAACCAACAGTTATTACCCCCACTGCACACTGGAAGCAGAACGCGGAAATGGCGGTGGAAAGGTTTACTAGCTACAATCGCTGCACTCCAGTTGACACCGGCAGAGTCTCTGCCACGAAGCGGCTTCTCCGCTGTGCTCCTTGCCCAACTCGTGAGAGAGTTGAACTGATCTAAATAGGGGATGCTCTCTTTATCACAAGTGGATGACTGCCGCTTATTGAAAGCGTGGATTTGTGAGAGAAGTTCAGCTCCTCTTCTGATAGGTGGAAGGGGGCTGCTGATCATTATTTCTAGGGAGCTGAGTGATGTCAGCAGAGCAGTAAAATCATGCTTAAGGATTTCTGACTCCCTACTCCTGACATCACTGGCACCATCAAGCATTGTTGGTATTCCGTCTGCGACATCAGAAATTGTATCTTTGGCAGAACTAAGTTTTGGAGAAGCGGCCATTTAAGTTCACATATTTCACGTGAAAGTCATCCATTGTCAGAGTCCGAGTCCCAACAGAACTCTTCTGCTGTTTGTTTTGGTTCCATACCCTGTTCTGAGACGAAGAGGGCAAGCCTTCTAGCGTCTCCCAATCTGGCTGGTTTAGCAGCCGAATGCCTGTTTGATGAGATGTTCCTCTGCTGTCCCTCGCTTTGCCAGCTCGTCAATGATGTGGGCTGCTCTGTTCATGATGAGGTCATGAAGGTAACACTGGCCAGCCATTTTCATCCGTCATATCATGGAGTGAAGTCAGTTTACCACCTCCTGTTCCCCATGGAGCTGACTTCTTCGGCTTTGCACCGAGTATTCCAGGGAGGGGTGCTCGGAGATGTATTGGGTAGCACAGAGGTGCTGACCAACTGTGGATCATCTGGGGTCCTGCGACCAGAGTAGGTGGGAGGGTGTCGTTTTCTCCAAACAGATCATGTATTTCCCTGTTGACTTCTAGTTGAGAAAGTTTGGTTTCAACGACTTCTGGGCGAGAAAGTTTGGATTCAATAGCCGAGATCTTTTGAAGAAGTTGTAAATCTGAGGAGAGGGATGGGAGCGCAATGTTGTAAGAGAGTTAACGTCGAGAACATGTCAGCGGCAAAGCACATAGGGAGAGAAGTGAATGTAGGTTGAAGCAAAAATGCTGCTGTAGACCTCCCAATCAAATTAAAGAGCTGTCCCAGTCAGTTAAGAGGTCAATAGTTGCCAAAGGAGAGGACTGTGTGCAGGCAGAGCTTCAGGCAGGAGCAAAACAAAAGCGTCTGCTCGCTTCCAGTGCCAGAGTTAAATAAAGGCATTTTGAATTAAGAAATTCAATGGAGCTGAACTTCTAGTGGTGCTAAAGTTAGCCTTCAGCAGACAGGAAGCCACTATAGGTTTTGTTGGCTTAGTCTTTTAATGCCGGTATGCTCACAGAATATGCCCATCTAAGGGTTGCGTCATGGCAGCCTTCTGCATTTTAAAATCTAGTATCTAATCGTTAGCTTAACTACAGGAAAGGAATGTGGCGATATACACACTCAGGCTCGTTCCAGTCAGACGGAACACCTGCTTCAGATGCGGGACGTATCTGGAAAGTTCAAACCGTGAAATACGGATTTGCTTCGACTGGAATTATTCGTCAGTCGGAATTAAAACACAGATTGATCATATCCGGGCAAGAATAGCTTTGCCAACGTTGGGTACAAGTGTCCTCTATTCCCAAGTTCCACACAGTCTTGAACACAAATAAAACAAAAACAACAACACACAAGCATTCACTCCTTTTTAGAGCCAAGACAATATTATTGCTTTAACAGCTTTAGACTGGTGGGGATGTGATGAGATGAGACGGCGCTCGTGAAGAAGGTCGCAGGGAAGCTCCTTCGTTTCAACTCAGCAAAGAGATTTTAAAACCTCAAATTATTAATAAAGTGTTGATTTGATTTTCCTCATGGCTGGCTCGCCATAATGTAAGTTTGTAAGAGGTTACGTTTAATAAATTGTCAGTAGAATATTAACGTATTCAATCAAATGTAATATTCCATAAAAATATAAATTATCAATATTATTGAGTCTTTAATATTCGATTGATGATGAAACTGGTCTGTGACCTGGTCTGTTTTAAGAGCTTCACTAAGTGACTCAGAAAGGTGTGATGTCTGGGTTTATAAAATTAATTTGGCTGTCTGTTTGATGTGGTTTCACAACTTATCAAATTATTATTAACCTATCCGACGCCAGTGCAGAGATGCAGTACCCGTGTTTATAGAGACTTGTCGGCGATCCTGCTGAAAGAAGTTTCCTCCGCCAGCGGGGAGCTTTACTTCTGGATGTCGCGGGCTGTATTCCGTTAAATCAGCATCAGCTGGTCGGAGATCGTCTCTCGGGCTGCAGGCGGACCGTTTCGCGGCTGATGAGTTATTTGTAGATTCAGCATATAATAATTGTTAAGCTACTAAAATTATTCCACTGAAAAGTCTGGTTTGATTCCCCATAGGATGGCCATTTAGCATGAGTTATGAGCTTTGGATGAACTTGGAGCTCTGGCTAGAACTGTGGAAGATGGGAAGTGAGATCATTATTAAGAAGTGATTGTTTATGAACCTTGACACAACACAAAGAGAGGGCCCGCGGGCCGCCTATGAGTACTGCTGCTTCAGATAGAACATTCATTTTAGATAACACAGAATATGATTGTAAACCACCTGTGGATTTAAAGTAATCCTTTCACGAGACCAGAATAAGAATCCTGGCGATAGGGGGCAGTAGATACCTAAAACATTGCAAGCAAGCAGTATTTTTGTGTTGGAGTAAGACCTTACCAACCGATGCCCATTAGGGTCAAAATGCCCTGGGGAGTGCAAAATGAGAAGCACATCAGACTCCCTTTCATCACTGGCAACAAGTGAATAGGTACATGTAAAATGTTTGTGAATGAAGAAGAAGAATCATTTCTATAGCGCCTCTCAAGATAAAAATCATGAGGTGCTTCACAAAAACAAAAAATGTAAAAATATGAAAAAGGATTTTAGAAAATGATTAAAAATATATTTAAAATGAGCAAAAAATAGACAATTGTGATTAAAAAACAAAATGTTAAGAGAGAGAGAGAGTGAACAGGAAAGAGGGATATCAGTGGATCCTGAGGAAGGTGGAATAGGTGGGGAGAGCAGAATAAAGAGAGAGAGATGAAGAAGGTCACACCAAAACCTGAACAAGTGAGTCTTCAGCTGCTTTTTAAAGGAGACCACTGAGTCCACTGATCTCAGCTTTAGGGGGCCAGAGTCTGGGGGCCACAGCAGCAGATGATCTGTCACCTTTGACCTTTAGCCTGGTGCTGCACAACCAGTAGGCTTTGGTCACTGGACCTCAGGGACCTGCTGGAGGTGTAGGGACTAAGAAGATCACCAATGTAAGATGGTGCTTGTCCATGTAAGGCCCTATAGACCAGAACCAGGATCTTGAAATGAACCCTGAAGTTGACTGGCAGCCAGTGAAGCTGGAGGAGAAGCGGGGTGATGTGGGTGTGTTTGGAGGACTTGGTCAGAAGCCGAGCACAGGCGTTCTGAACCACCTGTAGACGGTTCAGGGAGGTTCTGCTCAGACACGTGAAAAGAGAGTTACAGTAGTCTAAGCGTGAGGAGATGAAGGTGTGGAGAACTGTCTCAAGTTCAGAGCGGGACAGAATGGGACTCAGCTTAGCAACGTTCCTGAGATGGAAGAAGGAAGAGCGAACAAGAGAACTGACATGAGAATCCAGGGTGAGAGCTGGGTCAAAGGTCACGCCAAGATTCCTGACAGAAGGTTTGGTGTGAGAAGCAAGCTGACCACGAGAGTCTCTGACATTGGGAACCAGCTTGTCTGGGGCACAGATGAGGATCTCAGTTGTAGCGTAATGGTTGTTGGCTCTTTTATGAAAGAGGAACCATTCTACATAATAATCTGGAATATTAATTTCTACAAATTAATAACCAAATGTTATAGAGATAAGAAGACTCAAAGGTTGTTTTCATCGATAAACTGACGATCATATCCGTGTGTCTGTGTTTCAGTTCAATGAAAAGACAAGTTTAAAATTTAAGAGTTTTAATTCTTCAATTTAAACTAACGATTTGAAATGACAATCATAGGAAAAATAATCAACATTGGCAACCTTGTTGGACAATCTTTAACAGTTGATATTTTAAGCTTGCACAAATAGACCTTGTGTTGGATGTGCTAAGATTGAGGATGGTGTAATTATGAATGCGTGCATGCAGGTGTCTGAGATTGCTTCAGGGAGAAAAAAGGTGAATCTGAGTGAAAAATTATGTTTTGCAATTAAACTTAAGTTCTTATTAGAAAAAACAGCATCAGAACGCTATCTATCGTGTTCTGCCTCACCGCACTTAGGACCCCCTTTCAGATCCGGACCTCGGAGGATGTTTATCCAGGTCACACCTTGGCTGGCAGAGGAGACAAAGGTGTGCTGACGATCCGGTCCAGAGTTGACCTCGGTACACATTGCTGAAGCGTTCGGCAGATGCGCTTTCTCAAGTTTAAATTAACTCAGAAATGAAAAGACTCTGGGATGAGTCTGCGTTAGCTGGTTGCATTCCAGCTATTCTGTCTGGCTTGACAGAAATAGCATGGGGGGGAGAATAGGAAGCCGGCAGGGCTCCTTTCCCCGTGGTGTTCGTTCCGCACTTCCGCTCTCTTTTGTTCTCACTCTCGTTCTGACTAACTTACCAAAAACCACTTCTCTTCCCAAAGCAGACTTGTTGTGCGTCAGAGCAAATGTGTTTTGAGTTACTGTGAAGTGGGACCTGTGTGAGCACATGTGAAGGTCATTGCTAAACATCTTCAAAAACATTATTTAATTAAGTACTGATTCATTATAGTTCATTATGATTACCCCAAAGCATAATAATCATTCATTTGATTAAAATACATTTATAATGAGCAAAGTGATCAAATGATTATTTAACTTTAATAATGAAGAAAGTTTAAGACTGTTTTATTATGACTAGACTGTGGAGAAGTCCTTCTTCTGAAGCTGCAGGTGTTGGATGTTGTGGAGTCCTTCAGACTTGCTGTCAGCTCAGGTCTTAATCTGTGGGTGAAAGTGCTGCGTGACCCAGCTCTGACCCAGCCGGGCAAATACGACCTTTGGCACAGAAAACCCATACTTCCTCACGTTACACAGCCTTATCTTCATTCAGCTGAAGAAAGCTCCCACCATCCAGGTTCTGATAGTCTAAGCAGGTGTGTAACAGCTGCAGCTTAGACATCTCATGAGGCTTAAAGGAGATGTACAGTTGGATGTCATCTGCATAAAGATGGTAGGAGATTCCTTTGAAGAAGCTCAGGATGTGCTGAAGAGGAAGCAGATAGAGGAGGAAGAGTAGAGACCCCAGCACAGAACCTTGTGGGACACCATGGGTAAGAGAGGTGATGGAGGACCTAAACTTGGAGACGGCCACAGAAAAGGAACGCTCAGAAAGATAAAAGGAGAACCACTCCAGAGCAGATCCTGATAGGCCTACCCAGTCTCTCAGCCTCTCCAGTAGCAGGTGATGGTCAACAGTGTCAAAGGCTGCAGTCAGGTCCAGCAGGACCAGAACTGAACAGTCCCCTGCATCACTGTGGGTCAGAAGGTCATTAGAGACCCTAAGAAGAGCTGTTTCAGTAGAATGAGCTCTACGAAAACCTGACTGGAAGCTATCATAGATGTTATGTTCATCAAGAGCAGCTGTGAGTTGTTTAGCCACAACCTTTTCCAAGATCTTGGAGATGAACGGAAGTTTAGAGATGGGTCTGAAGCTGCTATGGAGAGAGGGGTCGAGACTCGGTTTATTAAGAAGCGGGTGGATTACAGCGTTCTTAAAGTAAGCAGGGACCTGACCAGAGACCAGAGAAGCATTAATTATAGAGAGCACGCTGGGACCGATGGAAACAAAAATGAGGGTAACGAGGGAATGATGACATTTTGTATCCGTTACAAATCAGTAAATGCATTTTGTCCTCATGGGCTCCCGTAGAAAGAGACATGGTGCCTAATATGGCGTCGTCCTGAGACTTAGACCTGCTCCCATGTATTTTAGACCAGATTTTTTTGGTTATATGCTACGAAGCCGCCAACAATTTTCAACAACTGGACATCATTTATTACATTTTCAACAACATTTTGACGGATATTTACAGAGAATAACAGTAACAACTACACATTGTCACTTTAAGAGAGTAAAATTCTGATTTTTCTGCAGGACCTTGGAGTAAACATGGGAGGTTATTTTGTCTTAGTGTCCAGATGGTGCTGTTAGGGATGGCTTAGCATGGAATTGTTTTGGTACAGGGAACAACACAACATTCCTAGCAGAGGGAGGCTGCTGGACATCCAACTGTCTGTTTGACCTCTGACTTTGCTGTGGACTAATAACTTTGGACACTTCCAACTGTACTAAGACATGGTTTTATATTGGGGAGCATCTCAGTACTAGCACACGTTTACCTACAGGAACATCAACATTGTAGATGTTCAGGTAGCAGAATAAATCTGACCTGAGACCAGCCTGCTGTGGTGTCCACAGCCAGTAAAAGTACAGCTTGTTTTTGCTGCAGACACGTCCTTCATGTACATGATCGCTGGACTCTGTATGCTGAAGCTTTATCAGAAGAGACACCCAGACATCAACGCCAGTGCCTACACCGCCTACGCCTGCCTGGCTGCTGTCATCTTCTTCTCTGTGCTTGGAGTGGTGAGCACACACACACACACACACACACACACACACACACACACATACACACCTGAGGTGGAACCACAGAGTGGCTCATGGACATTCTGATGATTCCTGGTTCCTGTTGCTCTGCTTCTCAGCTGTTTGGGAAGGGGAACACAGCGTTCTGGATTGTGTTTTCCGTCATCCACATCCTGGCCACGCTGCTGCTCAGCACACAGCTGTACTACATGGGTCGATGGAGGCTTGGTGAGATCCCTCCTGGTCTGTGTGGTTAGATCTACTAAACCTGCAGTTAAC
>SSNQ01034631.1:767913-780245 GCA_006942095.1 Nothobranchius kuhntae
TATATATATATATATATATATATATATATATATATATATATGTATATATATATATATATACACACACACATATATATATATATATATATATGTGTGTGTGTGTGTATATGTATATATATATATATATATATATATATATATATATATATACAAATATATATATATACACACACACATATATATATATATATATATATATACAAATATATATATATATACATATATATATATATATATATATATGTGTGTGTGTGTGTATGTATATATATATATATATATATATACATATATATATATATATATATATACATATATATATATATATATATATATATATATATATACAAATATATATATATATACATATATATATATATATATATATATATACACACACATATATATGTGTGTATATATATGTATATATATATGTGTGTGTGTGTGTGTATGTATATATATATATATATATATATATATATATATATATATATACATATACACATATATACATGTGTATACACACACACACACACACACACACACACACACACACACATTTTAGCTGCACATTGATCGTGAAAGACAACTGAGCACTCACTGTGTGCTATATAAATTAAATAAGTCAATAAATCTCTTCAATACATGGTTTGTTGGGGTCTTTCTGGTCCTTTATTCTGTCTAGTTGTGGCAACACTGCCTGATTTTTTTTAAATCAGCTTTTAAAAGTAATTTTGGCCAATGGCCAATTTAGAAAAGATTGTATATATCGGTTGGCCTCTAGTTCTAATAAATATAAACAATCCTTTTATCTCAGCCCATCTGATATATTTGCAGCATAATAAACTGAAGGGAAAAAAGTAGTTTAAACTAGGGATGTCCCGATCAAGTTGTTTTGCCCTCGAGTCCGAGTCATTTGATTTTGAGAATCTGCTGATACCAAGTCCCGATCCGATACTATCGATACATAAGAAATAATAAAGAAAGCGAAGAAATAGATCAAGAATGTTCCTTATTTTTTATTCAATGACCTTTTTTTTACATTGATTTATTTACGTACTTATTTATTTTTTACATTTAACAAACAGAGCACTTCTGTGAGGCAGCTTAAACAATCAAGTAATAAATAACATAAATTCTTTACTTTAGGACTTTATTGCAAATATATTAAAAAGTCAAATATAAAGACAAATAGCACCTCAATGTAAAATACCAGGCAGGGGTCTATTTTGCCGTGGCCCCCAAAATGACTTGATACATCCCTGGAAGTGTCACCCCCTACCAGAGTCTTAATCAATGCAACAAATGCTGTTGTCTGACAGACCAAGAGGGTGAAGCCGCTAACACACACACACACACACACACACACACAGGCTCACAACATTGTGACATCATAATATACCAGCTAACATCATAGTGTACCTCTTAGTCAATAGCGATGGCAAATTTTAATTCAAATGCAGTGCACACTGACAGTTTTAGGCAGAATATTTAAATTTGAACTAAGGTGCACAACATTATTTATATAGGTTATCAGCAAAAAAAATGTTGATTTGGGGGTGACTTGCTCTTTAACGAGTTCCCACAAGTTATTAATGCATGGCCATAAGATAATTAATGCGTTCCCATGAGACACTTAATGCGGGGCCATGACATGAATAAATGCGCAAGGGGTGTGTTCCAGAGATCGGCTTTCCTGAAAGGATCTCCTCTTAAAAGCCCCCAAATCGTTCACTTTTAGCTAATATTAGGTTTTATGGTAACTGATATTTCTTCTAAAGAATAATAACGTTGTTTTATGTAATTAATCAAATCATCCAATAACGCAGGGGATGCGTCTTTTTCTTCTAGCACCATGGACAGATGGCGATTGTAAATAAAGTGTGTATGCTCTCTTGTTGTTTGTAGTGACTGGCTTACTTTCATATGTTTTTGAATGACTTACTGGTGTATTAATTGTGACACGTGCGACTGCGCGTCTGCACAAAGGTCAGACGTACCTGTTCCAACAGAGCACCGGCTACTTCCGGACCCCATCTGCATTTGGTGACGTAAATGGCCTGTATTTGATGAAGCGCCTTCTAGAGTCCTGGAACCCCCCAAGGGCCTTTACAACACAATCAGTCATTCACACATTCACGCCCTGGTGGTGATAAACTACACTGTAGCCACAGCGGCCCTGGAGCACACTGACAGAGGCGAGTCTGTGGTACACAAGCATCACCGGTCCCTCAGACCACCACCAGCAGGCAAGGTGGATTAAGTGTCTTGCCCAAGGACACAACGACAGTGACAGACTGAGCAGGGCTTGAACCTGCAACCTTCCAATGACGGGGGGAGCACTTAACTCCTGTGCCACTGTCGTCCCACGTAGATGTGAAACCCAGATATTCGCTTCAGGCTCCAATAAAAGACATAAATCACTAGAGAGAATATGAATGGACATGAACGATCATGTGTTAGTTATATATGTTTTGGGTGTCGACACTTTGAAAATGTTACTGAGGCTGTGTGCAGGATGCAGCTGCCTAGGGCAACTGCACGATGCTGTCACGCTCTGTGTCCTCGCTCAAAAGAATCCCCGCTATGCAGAGAGTCCATATTAATAATATAATATAGGTAGAAACTGGATCTTTTTTGGGGTTCCCTCTAGGTTGAGGGCTTCAGGGGAGCCCGACAACCTGTCAGGAGAACCAGGTTCCCTTTAGCTCTCCTGTAATTTGAACTATCCGAGTCCAGAGTGGGATCGGGCGTTACATCCCGAGTCTGAAAGCAAGTGAACGGGACAGATTTCCAATCACATGATCAGATTAGGACATCCCTAGTTTAAATATTAAAGCCTTTCTGACCTCCTTCGCATATCTCTCTCTGATGCTGTTCATCTCCCTGCTGTGGTCCTCCTTCAGCTGCTCCAGCTTCCTCTCATGATCACACTGCACCTCCTGTCGTACCTTCTGCAGCACATCGCCCAGCTGGGCAGCCAGAGACCAAGAAACAGAAAAATGGGTTTCAGTTTCAGGCTACCAGTCTCGGCTCATATTTAAAGAGTTAATAATGACGTGTGTGTGTGTGTGTGTGTGTGTGTGTGTGTGTGTGTGTGTGTGTGTGTGTGTGTCTACTAGGGGCTGCATGACTTATTTTTTTTTAAGTCGACAGTCAAGTAATGAAAGTCTAGTCGACATTAGCTAGTCAGTGATGATGTCTTACACCTGAAGCGGCTAAAACTGACGATGGGTAACTGGTGCATTTTTTCCGACGCACGTCGGGAGGCGACATGCTGTGCCACAGCATCGCTTTTCGATGCCCGCTGTAAAACAGATTTCACCGAATTGTGATCTTTACCCTCTTGCTATTTAACCTTACCCTCACCCCCACGCTAACCTTAACCCAGTATGTCAGTCTAAATTTTCCGTTAAGCGTGTTTGAGAGGGACGATGAAATGCGAAACAAACCTTTGCAGGTGCAAGCTGGCTAAGGTTAGGATGGGGGTGAGGGGAAGGTTAAATAGCAAGAGGGTAAAGGTCACAATTCGGTCAAATGTCCGCTTTACCGTGGGGGTCAGATACGGACGCTCTGGCACAGCGCGTTGCCTCCCAACGCTCAGGGGCACCCTATGCATTGGAAACAAACGCTTGGTCACACCGCGTCATTTTTCAACCCTTCGGGTGTGAGAATATGTTGCATAAACGCAGTAGACAGACAGGACAGCTTTAGGACACCTGACAGGCTTTATTGACAAACCTTATTGCAAATGGTGACAACAATCAGCTTCAAAAACATTCTTGAATGCAGAGCATAAAAGAGAACAAGCAGGCTTATTGCTGCCAATCAGTAACATTAATGACGTAACTCTTGTGTAACATGTTAAATTAAGTGCGCAAAACAAAAACTCCTAAAAAAAATAAGTCCACAAAAACCATAAAAGTGTACCCGCTGCCGACAGTCTGTTTGGTCACGTGTTTTTGTTTTTGATCCTGGTTTACATGCAAGAAAATTAGTACATCCACATGATCCGGATGAAGGCTCGCCCGCTGTCGGGTGATCGTATTGTAGGCAAGTGAAAAAATTCTCTCGCTTGGGGTGCTGGTAGCTGGAACAGCCAAATAGCTTTTGCTTAGCTTTGCCAAACGGGAAAATCTATCCTGGTTGCGGGACCACCACTGGAGCGGATTGTCTATGGTGGGAATGTGTGGTGTCTATGGTGGGAATGTGTGGTGTTGAAAAATAATCCCGGATTTCTTCAGCTGCAGTGGAGCAGTGAGTTGATCTCCTGCACTTTGATAATGCGGTCCAAAAGGTAGCACAAAGTCTTCCTCGAGCCTGGCTTTTGTCCCAGTCATCGCTCACTTTGAGCTTCAGTTGTGTCTTCGGCCTGAGCTTCACCTGAGATGATACGTTTAAAGCTACCTATGCTGCATGCATCTGAGTAATATGAGCGTATTCGAGTTCAGTGGACCTACTTGTTGCTACAGGCGGCTCTCCGTTTTGTAACAGGACATCCAGGTGTCTCTGGGCTTCCTCTCTTTTATTCTGCGGGATGAACTGAAGATGTCTGAAGCGAGGGTCTAACATGCAGGCAACTATCGGGATAGATTCTGTCAGATTCTCAGACCTCAGTTTGAACCGCGTTTCCAGCTGTTGTCGGACCGTGTTTTTGAAAGTGCGTATAGCTGCCAGGTCAGACTCCAACACACAGAGTGCTGCTGATCATGTTGAAAATCAGAGGATAAATGAAAGACAGCCCAACGTGTAACTCGCCACACATTATTTCAGTAGCCTTTGCCAGAGGGTGCAGCACAGGAATCAGCTGTTCCACAAGCTCCCACTGGGAGGCTCTCATGGCAAGTGACTTCTGGACTCGACTTTGTGACTGCTTCATCTGCAAGCACGGACTGGACCGCGATCCTCTGCTCGAACAGCCGCTGGAGCATGACAACAGTGGAATTCCACCGAACAGGACAGTCAGTCTGGAGTTTGTTGGATTTCACGCCAAGCTGTTCCTGACGCTACTTCAGAGCGCAAGATGCAAGTGAAGAGTGGCGAAAGTGGCTGACAACTCTTCTTGCTGCGTCGACAGCTTTTCACAACCTCAGGAAAAACTAATCCAGCTTTAATTGCCAGCTACAGTGTGTGCCCGGTGCAGCCCAGATCATTTGGAAACATCTCGCATAGCTCCATGGCTAGATTCATGTTACTGGCATTATCGTGGTCTGTACAAAACACCTGCATTCCCCATTCACTGATTATTTTAGACAGCCGATCAGCAATGTTTACAGCCGTGTGCCTCTCTGGCATCACAGCGGTACAGAGCACCCAGGTCTTCAGCTGCCATGAATCAGTAATGTAGTGAGCAGTTACCGTAATATACGGCTCCATGGTGGAAGATGTCCACAGATCAGTTGTTAGCGTAACACTCTGACCTTTCATTTCTTCACCAATATTTCCACGCAGGTTATCATACCAGTGTGCAATGGTGTTCCACAGTGTGTTGTAGGATGGGACGTTGTAACCAGGTTCGAATAAATTCAGTAGGTCTCTGAAGCTGTCTCCGTAGGCAGCAGCTAACGGTCAGATGTCTTCCACGATAAAAATCACCACAAATTGGTGATTTGCTGCCGCCGTCTTTCTCTTACAGCTGGACGTTTGGTGAAAGCGCTGACTGACTGCTGAACAGATGACTTGGGTTGTCCCTCAGCTGGCATTAGCGGATGCCTTTTCAAATGCATGTGCGTAGTAGGGCTGTCGCGGTAACCGCAAGAAGAAAATATCGCGATATTAAGAAACCCACCGCGCTGCAGGACGTGCCACCGCCATTACCGCACTTGATTAAATCTCGCGACAGCGTATGCTGAGAGGTAAAGTCCGCGCTGATCGAGGAGATAGTACACATGGAAGATGGAGGGAGCGGTGTCAGTGCGTCAGCTGCAGCCCAGCCAGAGACCTTGGAGCAGGCAGTGCTGCCACCAGCGGCAAAGAAAAAAACGCTTGGAGACCTGCTGAAGTCACGTACAAAGACGTCTTCTGTAACCGTCCCGAAGAGAGTTAGAGCCGAGCTGGAGCTCACTCGCTACCTGCAGGAGGAACCCATTGACCCTAATGAAAACCCTCTGACATGGTGGCGCAACAAACATGGGAGAATTCCATTGCTCTCCAAAGTCGCACGTAAGTACATGTGTATTTGCGCAACAAGCACACCATCCGAGAGGGTTTTTAGTGTCGCTGGAAATGTTGTCACCCCTCTCAGATCCTCTCTCAAACCGCATAAAGTTAACATGCTGGTTTTCCTTGCGCGTAACAAGGACATGACCGAGTTATGTTATTCTTGTGTGTGAAAGTGAAATGACAGTGCCTAGGACATCTCATTTTGTATACTTTATTTTAAATTACAAAACAAAAAGGGCACTTTTTTTATTTCTGTTATATGTTGCAGCCAAATTTGCATTTCAAAATTAAACCTCCTGAATGTTATTTTTAAGTTCAGTCAGAAAATGCTGTTGCTGCCCTTCGATCTGCATTCAATAAAGTGTTAAAAATGGCCATGTATTTTTTCTAACATTTTTTAAATATGTAAGCACAATGTTTCAAAGGAAATATTGCCATGAGTTTAGTAATCAACAAACAAATTTGCTAAGTACATAAATAAAAACGGGGGTGCATAGACTCACCGCAGGGGGAATTCCTCAACCGCGACAGCCCTAGTGCAGAGAACTTGTACTTTTGTCATATTTTAGAACGGACTTGCCGATTTTACATGTTACAGAACTAGAAGATTCATCTTTAGTGAAGTACTTCCACACAACTGAAACATTTCTGCTAGTTTGCTGTAATGACCCACCCGGCTCGTCACCTGCTGTCTTTTCTGAGGACTCCATTTTGTCGGTCATTATCACGTGACAGCGACTAGTCTATGAAAGGCATAAAAAGTCCCTACAGAGCAGTGATGTCGACTAGTTGATACAACCCCTAGTGTCTACTAGGGATGTCTTGTTGTGATATCGATATCGGAAATAGGTCTGATATCAGCCCAAAAACACTATTTGATTATATCAGACTGCATCAAAAATCTCCGACATAAGCAGTCCCTTCAGCTTTAAATTTCATTCTAGCAATTCTATCCAGCAGCTCCCAGACTCAGCATGCATATCCCAAATGATCAGAACAGTGCGCGTTGGCGAAGTATCAAGAAACAAGCGCAATGCTGGCCAAGTAGCAGTATTTTCTGTTAAAGTTTGTGGCTCAGTGCAACATTTGCCATGCACAAGTTTCTCCTAAGAACTGGGAAAGTTTAATGCGTCCAACCTCACAGCGTGTTTGAAGCAGCATCACAAAATGCGTTCCCTCAGCATGTGAGCTAGCCATATTTTTTAGATAATTTAGCTCATTTTTATCCAGTTGTATTTACTTGTTTTATCTTGTTCTTTTACGAACACTCTTTACTCTTATCGCCTGCTTTTATTTGTTTTCTCTCTATTTTTGTCAGCCATTGTATGGGTCAATGGGTTTTTTTGTGCAGCACTTTGGTTCGCCAAAGATAAATAAAGATGATGATGATGATGTGATGATGATGATGATGGATGATGAAAACACTGCATGAGGATTTTTGCAGTGTGTGAAATTGAAACTTAAGGTACTCAACTTGTAGTAGTTGGTTTTTTCCTATGTCCCAGCACTCATTTGCTGACAGTAAAACTTAACTGAAGTAACCTTGATTTTGAACATAAAAAATATATCTTTTTGTTTATTTTTTCACCTAAAATGTTTTTCAGAGTCTTTTAATTTTATTATTAATTCTTTAATTAATTTGTTATACATTATGTTTAAGGTTTACATCTATGCAACCTGCAGTTTTTAGCTGTAATCAAAAATGGCGCCTGGCAATGGCGCAAACATCATTTTTTTTGAAAGAAAGGATTTTAGCGCTTCTACTTGTGGTTTTAAAGACGTTCAAGTCATTTATACCAGAGGAAAGAGCTGCAGCCAACTCCGCTTCAGTCGCCATGTTTATGACAAACTCAGCGTTGTGGTGTGTGACGTACGCTACTCAGAGCTGATTGGCTCGGTTAGAATTCTCAGGGGGCGGGGTTATTTGAATAGGAGAATTCCCAGACTCTTTCTCTGTGCAGAATTAAACAAGAGTCTGGCAGGCCAGGCTAGCGGCTTTGCAGTATTGTATGGACATCGCAGGCAGTTCCGCGGGATTAGGAGACTGGGGTGATGGTCCCCTTATTTAAAAAGGGGGACCGCAGAATATGTTCGAACTACAGGGGAACCACACTTCTGAGCCTCCCTGGTAAGCGCTTTTCAGGGGTTTTCGAGAGAAGGGCCCATCGGATTGATGAACCTCTGATTCAGGAGGAACAATGTGGTTTTTGTCCTGGCTGTGGAACACTGGACCAGCTCTGTACCCTTAGGGGGATCTTGGAGGGTGTGTGGAAGTTCGCCCAACCAATCTATGTGTTTTGTGGATTTGGAGAAGGCGTTCAAAAGCATGCCCCGGGGGACCCTGTGGGGGTTTTTCCGGGAGTATGGGGTACCAGGACCTTTGATAAGGGCTGTTAGGTCCCTGTATGACCAGTGTCAGAGCTTGGTCCGCATTGCCGGCAGTAAGTTGAGCTCGTTTCCGGTGAGAGTTGGACTCCTCCAAGGCTGTCCTTTGTCACCAATTCTGTTCATAACTTTTACGGACAGGATTTCTAGGAGCAGCCAAGGTGTTGAGGGAATCTGTTATGTTGGCCTAATGATTAGGTCTCTGCTTTTTGCAGATGATGTGGTCCTGTTGGCTTCATCGGACAGTGATCTCCAGCTTTCGCTGGAGCAGTTCACAGCTGAGTGTGACGAGGCTGGCATGAGAATCAGCTCCTCTAAATCTGAGACCATGGTCTTGATTAGGAAAAGGAGAATGCCTTCTCCGGGTCAGGAATGAGGTCCTGCCCCAAGTGGAGGAGTTTAGTATCTCGGGGTCTTGTTCACAAGTGAGGGAAAACTGGAGCGTGGATAGGCGGATTGGTGCTGCGTCTGCAGTGATGCGGACGTTGTATCGGTCTGTTGTGGTGAAGAGAGAGCTGAGTCAGACGGCGAAGCTCTCGATCGACCGGTCGCTCTACCTTCCTACCCTCATCTATGGTCACGAGCTGTGGGTAGTGACCGAAAGAACGAGATCGCGGATATACGTGGCCAAAATTTGTTTTCTCCGCAGGTTGGCTGGGCCCTCCTTTGGAGATCAGGTTTGAAGCTCGGTCATCCGGGAGGGGCTCGAAGTAGATCCGCATTTGGGTGGGACGCCTCACTGGTGAGGTTTACCGGAACTGTTCAACTGGGAGGAGACCCAAGGGAAGACCCAGCACACTCTGGAGGGATTATGTCTCTCAGCTGGCCAGGGAACACTTCGGGATTTCCCCCGAAAGAGCTGGCCCAAGTAGCAGGGGAGAGGGAAGTCTGGGGGTCTCGGCTTTGGCTGCTGCCCCCGCGACACTACTCTGGATAAGTGGTTGAAAATGGATGGATGAATGGATGGATGGAAGGAAGGAGCCGCCATCTTCATTGTTTATGAGAGACTGACCGCTTCTCCTCCAGCTTCACTGGCTGCCAGTCAACTTCAGGGTTCATTTCAAGATCCTGGTTCTGGTCTATAAGGCCTTACAAGCACCATCTTACATTGGTGATCTTCTTAGTCCCTACACCCCAGCAGGTCCCTGAGGTCCAGTGATCAAAGCCTATTAGTTGTGCAGCACCAGGCTAAAGGTCAAAGGTGACAGATCATCTGCTGCTGTGGCCCCCAGCATCATTTTAAATATATTTTTAATCATTTTCTAAATTCTTTTTTATATTTTTTGTTTTTGTGAAGCACCTCGTCATTTTTATCTTGAGAGGCACTATAGAAATTATCTTTTCTCCTCCTCCTCCTCCTCCTCCTCCTTCTTCTTCTTCTTCGACCAGTCAGAGCTTGGTCCGTGTTGCCGGCAGTAAGTCGGGCTTGTTGCCGGTGGGATTTGGACTAGGCCAAGGCTGCCCTTTGTGACTGATTCTGTTCATAACCTTTATGGACAGGATTTCTAGGTGCAACTAAGGTGTTGAGGGGATCTATTTTGGTGGTCTGACGATCTCTGCTTTCTGCAGATGATGTGGTCCTGTTGGCTTCATCGGAACGTGATCTCCAACTTTTGTTGGAGTGGTTTGCAGCCGAGTGTGAAGCAGCTGGGATAAGATCAGCACCTCTAACTCCGAGACCATGGTCTTGTATCGGAAAAGGGTAGAATGCCTTCTCTGGGTCAGGCATAAGGTCCTGCCCCAAGTGGAGAAGTTGAAGTATCTCTTGGCCTTGTTCACGAGGGAGGGAAACCTGGAGCGTGAGATCGATTGGTGGATTGGTGCTGCGTCTGCAGTGATGCAGGCGTTGTACCAGTCGATCTGCGTTCCTACCCTCACCTATGGTCACAAGCTTTCGGTAGTGACCGAAAGAACGAGATTGCCTATACAATCCCTGTTATTCTTGATAGATTTATTCTCAGTTTGTGAGAAATATAATTTTGCAAAAACCCTCCAGGCACAAGATAAAATTGAAAGTAAAAGTCAAACAGCTTTTTAGCATAATTAGCCTCCTCCTCACCTCCTGTTTCAGGCAGCTCAGTTTCTCCTCCTGCTCCCTCAGAAGTCTCCTCCTCTCAGCCTGCAGCTCCTCCTCTGAGTCTGCCCTCAAACGTTCCAGATCCTGCTTCATCTGTGCCTCCAGCCTGCCGTGTGCTGCAGCTCGTTCCTCCTCCTGAGTGATCCGTAGCTCCTTTATCATCACCTCAATCTCATCCCTGAATGTGTGAAAAAGACAAACATCAGCGGGGAGGTTTCAGGAGCTCAAGCTGAAATACCGTTAACTTATACAAATGGCTTTTCAGCACAAAAAATGATTTCACTCTAACTTCTTTACTTGGTTCTTTTACTGAAAAGGGTTGATGACCTTCTTTTTTGCTGCTGTTTTGACTACTTATAACAATCACTCTCTCACTCTCGTTTAGGAGATGGATTGCTAATTTGGAAGAACACAATTAAGCACAAGACCTTCAAATAAATGATCACACTCTCTTGGCACAAAAGAGCTTCCATACAAACACTCCCTGACAAATAAAGACACGTAACACAAACCACTTGAGTTCTCCCACGTATGTTTATATTATTATTTGAAACTTGAATGACGCGACGTTCATACAAGCATAACCTCTGAAAATTAATCCCCTAAATGTCCATCTACAGCGCCACTGTAATGCGCTTCTG
This sequence comes from Nothobranchius kuhntae, assembly GCA_006942095.1. Lineage (NCBI taxonomy): Eukaryota > Metazoa > Chordata > Actinopteri > Cyprinodontiformes > Nothobranchiidae > Nothobranchius > Nothobranchius kuhntae. Next base: position 779,176 of record SSNQ01034631.1, read on the forward strand.
AAGTCTCCGATTGCGTTCGGGTGTGTGCAGTGTGCACCAATCAAAAAGTCCCGTAAAAAAGATGGCAGCAATGCAGACGCTAGCAAAAATGAAAAGAATAAGTGGTATACCACAAAAAGAAAAAAAGGCTTGATCTCATCAGGTTCAGCAGCTAATAACCCGGTCCATCCTCCGATCTGACCCCGCCAATCCACAGTCAGGCAGGTGATGTGGGGTGCGTCCTCTCACTCAACAGGAGAGCGCAGGTCGCCAAGGACGCTCCAGTGTGTGATCGTCTAGTATTTCTCTTGAGCTTAAAGCCTTAAGTTTATTTAATTTGAACGATCACTCACACTGACTGACATGGCTCAGGTACGTGGTAGACCTATTTGTTAAAAATGCAGGCTGCACCAGTACACGCTGACAGCTGCACCACACCCAGATGCACTCAGACGGGCTTTTTCTCTCTTCTTCCTCACGCCTGACGCAGCCCTCTCTTATTAGCTCGGGGTGTGGTCAACAACACAAACACACTGATAAATAAATGAACAAACCCGACTCACACAATTACATTCAGTGGAAAAGAAAACAAACAGTTACACAGTTTTACAATCCTACCCGGATAATTGACCATATTCTCATATTCTCTGTACAACAAACATAAAGTCTCTTCTTTTATTCTAACACCGGTCTAATGTGGCAATGCCACATACTCCCGCAGGCCTCTTCAGAGCTCACCGCTGTTGGCAGTGTCTCTTTTTCTCTGTTATCGGCAGGCAGCAGAGGACGGTGTTGGTAAATGATAAATGACCGCACTTGAATATCTCCTCTCAAAGTAAGGACTCCAAAGCGCTTTTTCACAAAAAACACAACATGAACACACCAGCATAACTGGGCTCAACAAGGAGAGCGCGGGCAGCAAAGGGCGGCACCATCCTCTGTTGCCCGCGGGCATGGCCATTTTTTCCTATGTGCAAGATGTGTGCAACCTATGCAGTTGCATAGGGCCTCCAAGCCACTAGGGGGCCCCAAAGCTGCTGCACTTAACTCTTCTACTGCAGTTGTGTTGGACTGGGGGGAAATAGGGTACT
>SSNQ01034631.1:780296-792968 GCA_006942095.1 Nothobranchius kuhntae
TCTCCGTTTTGTAGCAGGACGTCCAGGTGTCTCTGGGCTTCCTCTCTTTTATTCTGCAGGATGAACTGAAGATGTCTGAAGCGAGGGTCTAACATGCAGGCAACTATCGGGATAGATTCTGTCAGATTCTCAGACCTCAGTTTGAACCGCGTTTCCAGCTGTTGTCGGACCGTGTTTTTGAAAGTGCGTATAGCTGCCAGGTCAGACTCCAACACACAGAGTGCTGCTGATCATGTTGAAAATCAGAGGATAAATGAAAGACAGCCCAACGTGTAACTCGCCACACATTATTTAAGCAGCCTTTGCCAGAGGGTGCAGCACAGGAATCAGCTGTTCCACAAGCTCCCACTGGGAGGCTCTCATGGCAAGTGACTTCTGGACTCGACTTTGTGACTGCTTCATCTGCAAGCACGGACTGGACCGCGATCCTCTGCTCGAACAGCCGCTGGAGCATGACAACAGTGGAATTCCACCGAACAGGACAGTCAGTCTGGAGTTTGTTGGATTTCACGCCAAGCTGTTCCTGACGCTTCTTCAGAGCACAAGATGCAAGTGAAGAGTGGCAAAAGTGGCTGACAACTCTTCTTGCTGCGTCGACAGCTTTTCACAACCTCAGGAAAAACTAATCCAGCTTTAATTGCCAGCTACAGTGTGTGCCCGGTGCAGCCCAGATCATATGGAAACATCTCGCATAGCTCCTTGGCTAGATTCATGTTACTGGCATTATCGTGGTCTGTGCAAAACACCTGCATTCCCCATTCACTGATTATATTAGACAGCCAATCAGCAATGTTTACAGCTGTGTGCCTCTCTGGCATCTCAGCGGTACAGAGCACCCAGGTCTTCAGCTGCCATGAATCAGTAATGTAGTGAGCAGTTACCGTAATATACGGCTCCATGGTGGAAGATGTCCACAGATCAGTTGTTAGCGTAACACTCTGACCTTTCATTTCTTCACCAATATTTCCACGCAGGTTATCATACCAGTGTGCAATGGTGTTCCACAGTGTGTTGTAGGATGGGTCGTTGTAACCAGGTTCGAATAAATTCAGTAGGTCTCTGAAGCTGTCTCCGTGGGCAGTAGCTAATGGTCTGATGTCTTCCACGATAAAAATCACCACAAATTGGTGATTTGCTGCCGCCGTCTTTCTGTTACAGCTGGACGTTTGGTGAAAGCGCTGACTGACTGCTGAACAGATGACTTGGGTTGTCCCTCAGCTGGCATTAGCGGATGCCTTTTCAAATGCATGTGCATAGTAGGGCTGTCGCGGTAACCGCAAGAAGAAAATATCGCGATATTAAGAAACCCACCGCGCTGCAGGACGTGCCACTGCCATTACCGCACTTGATTAAATCTCGTAACAGCGCATGCTGAGAGGTAAAGTCCGCGCTGATCGAGGAGATAGTACACATGGAAGATGGAGGGAGCGGTGTCAGTGCGTCAGCTGCAGCCCAGCCAGAGACCTTGGAGCAGGCAGTGCTGCCACCAGCGGCAAAGAAAAAAACGCTTGGAGACGTGCTGAAGTCACGGACAAGCACGTCTTCTGCAACCGTCCCGAAGAGAGTTAGAGCCGAGCTGGAGCTCACTCGCTACCTGCAGGAGGAACCCATTGACCCTAATGAAAACCCTCTGACATGGTGGCACAACAAACATGGGAGATTTCCATTGCTCTCCAAAGTCGGACGTAAGTACATGTGTATTTGCGCAACGAGCGCACCATCCGAGAGGGTTTTTGTGTCGCTGGAAATGTTGTCACCCCTCTCAGATCCTCTCTCAAACCGCATAAAGTTAACATGCTGGTTTTCCTTGCGCGTAACAAGGACATGACCGAGTTATAAATCACAGTTATTCTTGTGTGTGAAAGTGAAATGACAGTGCCTAGGACATCTCATTTTGTATACTTTATTTTAAATTACAAAACAAAAAGGGCACTTTTTTTATTTCTGTTATATGTTGCAGCCAAATTTGCATTTCAAAGTTAAACCTCCTGAATGTTGTTTTTAAGTTCAGTCAGAAAATGCCGTAACTGCCCTTCGATCTGCATTCAATAAAGTGTTAAAAATGGCCATGTATTTTTTCTAACATTTTTTAAATATGTACGCACAATGTTTCAAAGGAAATATTGCCATGAGTTTAGTAATTAACAAACAAATTTGCTAAGTACATAAATAAAAACGGGGGTGCAATAATATCGCCCTGACTGACTCACCGCAGGGGGAATTCCTCAACCGCGACAGCCCTAGTGCATAGAACTTGTACTTTTGTCATATTTTAGAACGGACTTGCCGATTTTACATGTTACAGAACTAGAAGACTCATCTTTAGTGAAGTACTTCCACACAACTGAAACATTTCTGCTAGTTTGCTGTAATGACCCACCCGGCTCGTCACCTGCTGTCTTTTCTGAGGACTCCATTTTGTCGGTCATTATCACGTGACAGCGACTAGTCTATGAAAGGCATAAAAAGTCCCTACAGAGCAGTGATGTCGACTAGTCGACTAGTTGATACAACCCCAGTGTCTACTAGGGATGTCTTGTTGTGATATCGATATCGGAAATAGGTCTGATATCAGCCCAAAAACACTATTCGATTATATCAGACTGCATCAAAAATCTCCGACATAAGCAGTCCCTTCAGCTTTATATTTCATTCTAGCAATTCTATCCAGCAGCTCCCAGACTCAGCATGCATATCCCAAATGATCAGAACAGTGCACGTTGGCGAAGTATCAAGAAACGAGCGCAATGCTGGCCAAGTAGCAGTATTTTTTGTTAAAGTTTGTGGCTCAGTGCAACATTTGCCATGCACAAGTTTCTCCTAAGAACTGGGAAAGTTTAATGCGTCCAACCTCACTGCGTGTTTGAAGCAGCATCACAAAATGCGTTCCCTCAGCATGTGAGCTAGCCATATTTTTTAGATAATTTAGCTCATTTTTATCCAGTTGTATTTACTTGTTTTATCTTGTTCTTTTACGAACACTCTTTACTCTTATCGCCTGCTTTTATTTGTTTTCTCTCTATTTTTGTCAGCCATTGTATGGGTCAATGATGGGTTTTTTTAGTGCAGCACTTTGGTTCGCCAAAGATAAATAAAGATGATGATGATGATGATGATGGATGATGAAAACACTGCATGAGGATTTTTGCAGTGTGTGAAATTGAAACTTAAGGTACTCAACTTGTAGTAGTTGATCAATGGACGATATTGGTTTTTTCCTATGTCCCTGCACTCATTTGCTGACAGTAAAACTTAACTGAAGTAACCTTGATTTTGAACATAAAAAATGTATCTTTTTGTTTATTTGTTCACCTAAAATGTTTTTCAGAGTCTTTTAATTTTATTATTTACTCTTTAATTACTTTGTTATACATTATGTTTAAGGTTTACATCTATGCAACCTGCAGTTTTTAGCTGTAATCAAAAATGGCGCCTGGCAATGGCGCAAACATCATGTTTTTGAAAGAAAGGATTTTAGCGCTTCTACTTGTTGTTTTAAAGACGTTCAAGTCATTTAGACCAGAGGAAAGAGCTGCAGCCAACTCCGCTTCAGTCGCCATGTTTATGACAAACTCAGCGTTGTGGTGTGTGACGTACGCTACTCAGAGCTGATTGGCTCGGTTAGAATTCTCAGGGGGCGGGGTTATTTGAATAGGAGAATTCCCAGACTCTTTCTCTGTGCAGAATTAAACAAGAGTCTGGCAGGCCAGGCTAGCGGCTTTGCAGTATTGCATGGACATCGCAGGCAGTTCCGCGGGATTGGGAGACTGGGGTGATGGTCCCCTTATTTAAAAAGGGGGGCCGCAGAGTATGTTCGAACTACAGGGGAACCGCACTTCTGAGCCTCCCTGGTAAGCGCTTTTCAGGGGTTTTCGAGAGAAGGACCCATCGGATTGATGAACCTCTGATTCAGGAGGAACAATGTGGTCTTTGTCCTGGCTGTGGAACACTGGACCAGCTCTGTACCCTTAGGGGGATCTTGGAGGGTGTGTGGAAGTTCGCCCAACCAATCTATGTGTTTTATGGATTTGGAGAAGGCGTTCAAAAGCATGCCCCGGGGGGCCCAGTGGGGGGTTTTCCGGGAGTATGGGGTACCAGGACCTTTGATAAGGGCTGTTAGGTCCCTGTATGACCATTGTCAGAGCTTGGTCCGCATTGCCGGCAGTAAGTTGAGCTCGTTTCCGGTGAGAGTTGGACTCCTCCAAGGCTGCCCTTTGTCACCGATTCTGTTCATAACTTTTATGGACAGGATTTCTAGGAGCAGCCAAGGTGTTGAGGGAATCTGTTTTGTTGGCCTAATGATTAGGTCTCTGCTTTTTGCAGATGATGTGGTCCTGTTGGCTTCATCGGACAGTGATCTCCAGCTTTCGCTGGAGCAGTTCACAGCCGAGTGTGACGAGGCTGGCATGAGAATCAGCTCCTCTAAATCTGAGACCATGGTCTTGATTAGGAAAAGGAGAATGCCTTCTCCGGGTCAGGAATGAGGTCCTGCCCCAAGTGGAGGAGTTTAAGTATCTCGGGGTCTTGTTCACGAGTGAGGGAAAACTGGAGCGTGAGATCGATAGGTCGATTGGTGCTGCATCTGCAGTGATGCGGACGTTGTATCGGTCTGTTGTGGTGAAGAGAGAGCTGAGTCAGACGGCGAAGCTCTCGATCGACCGGTCGCTCTACGTTCCTACCCTCACCTATGGTCACGAGCTGTGGGTAGTGACCGAAAGAACGAGATCGCGGATATACGTGGCCAAAATTTGTTTTTTTTCCGCAGGTTGGCTGGGCCCTCCTTTGGAGATCAGGTTTGAAGCTCGGTCATCCGGGAGGGGCTCGAAGTAGATCCGCATTTAGGTGGGACGCCTCACTGGTGAGGTTTACCGGAACTGTTCAACTGGGAGGAGACCCAAGGGAAGACCCAGCACACTCTGGAGGGATAATGTCTCTCAGCTGCCCAGGGAACACTTCGGGATTTCCCCCGAAAGAGCTGGCCCAAGTAGCAGGGGAGAGGGAAGTCTGGGGGTCTCGGTTCTGGTCTATAGGGCCTTACATGGACAAGCACCATCTTACATTGGTGATCTTCTTAGTCCCTACACCCCCAGCAGGTCCCTGAGGTCCAATGACCAAAGCCTACTGGTTGTGCAGCACCAGGCTAAAGGTCAAAGGTGACATATCATCTGGCCTCATCATTTTTATCTTGAGAGGCGCAATAGAAATTATCCCTCCTCCTCCTCCTTCTTCTTCTTCTTCTTCTTCTTCTTCTTCTTCTTCTTCTTCTTCTTCTTCTTCTTCTTCTTCTTCTTCTTCTACCAGTCAGAGCTTGGTCCGTGTTGCCGGCAGTAAGTCGGGCTTGTTGCCGGTGGGATTTGGACTAGGCCAAGGCTGCCCTTTGTGACTGATTCTGTTCATAACCTTTATGGACAGGATTTCTAGGCGCAACTAAGGTGTTGAGGAGATCTATTTTGGTGGTCTGACGATCTCTGCTTTCTGCAGATGATGTGGTGCTGTTGGCTTCATCGGAACGTGATCTCCAACTTTTATTGGAGTGGTTTGCAGCCGAGTGTGAAGCAGCTGGGATAAGATCAGCTCCTCTAACTCCGAGACCATGGTCTTGTATCGGAAAAGGGTAGAATGCCTTCTCTGGGTCAGGCATAAGGTCCTGCCCCAAGTGGAGAAGTTGACGTATGTCTTGGCCTTGTTCACGAGGGAGGGAAACCTGGAGCGTGAGATCGATTGGTGGATTGGTGCTGCGTCTGCAGTGATGCAGGCGTTGTACCAGTCGATCTACGTTCCTACCCTCACCTATGGTCACAAGCTTTCGGTAGTGACCGAAAGAACGAGATTGCCTATGCAATCCTTGTTATTCTTGATAGATTTATTCTCTGTTTGTGAGAAATATAATTTTGCAAAAACCCTCCAGGCACAAGATAAAATTGAAAGTAAAAAGTCAAACAGCTTTTTAGCATAATTAGCCTCCTCCTCACCTCCTGTTTCAGACAGCTCAGTTTCTCCTCCTGCTCCCTCAGAAGTCTCCTCCTCTCAGCCTGCAGCTCCTCCTCTGAGTCTGCCCTCAAACGTTCCAGATCCTGCTTCATCTGTGCCTCCAGCCTGCTGTGTGCTGCAGCTCGTTCCTCCTCCTGAGTGATCCGTAGCTCCTTTATCATCACCTCAATCTCATCCCTGAATGTGTGAAACAGACAAACATCAGCGGGGAGGTTTCAGGAGCTCAAGCTGAAATAGGGTTAACTCAGGGGTCGGCAACCTGTTCCCATCAAAGAGCCATTATTACCCGTTTCCCACAGTAAAGAAATCACTGGGAGCAACAGCAGCCGCGGCGTTGTGGGCGGGGCCTACCCTCAGACAGCAGAGAGCGGCTTTAACCAATCACAACAGGTGACAGCAGCCGGTACCGGTCGCTTGTGTACGTCAAAGTTATCTTTCATAAGACGATAATCAATAAAACGATTTATATAAAGTGGATCCAGAAGTTGTAGCCCGTCTCTGCTACAATATTTAGATATTTTTCACCCAGTTGGTGGTTTTACTGAGCAGGTGCCACTTTTGTCATACGTTTCTTTTTAAACATGTTTAGACTGTTCAGAATACAAGTCCAGGCTCTGTCACGTTTGATTGTTGTAATTAAACTTTGTAGGTGGGGAAGGTCAGAAAAGGATCCGATCATTTTGTTTTTCCCTCATTTACCGTGACGGAGATAACGGCGCAGTGCGCCTGGCTCTGGTGGTAATCAAGTTTAATTTTATCTCTTTGCAACAATTTTCACAAGAAAACCGAACAGTTAAAAGCAGGGCTTGTGTTGTGTTGACCGGATAGTTCCCGTATTTGACCGTTTATTTTGACGGAGAAAGAATAGAAAGAATTAGCCCGACGCATGCAGACGAACTGACATTTTATTCTACACACATCGCAGATGTAGCTAAATCACTCAAGAAAAGATTCCCATCTGAACATCTGAGCTGGACACTGCTCAGTGCAGCTCGCTGTCAGCGTGTACTACATAAGGTCCACAGCAAGCTGAAGATGTGGAGAGGGGCTTGGAGCGCATCGCAGAACCAGAGCGCATGCGGGAAGATTCCTCTGACTGAAGCGAGACTTGTCACTTAGAAAATGTTCCCTGATTATGAAACTTTGGCTGAATAGCGCTTGTTCCTGTCTCCAATGTGGCGACACATCCAGGAGCCGTCTGAGGAGAAGCCCAGAATCTCACATCCTCTTCAGCTCAGAAGCGCCTATGATTACGCACAAGCGTGACGCGTCAACACGGTCTCACAGTCAGACCGGGTTGGACCTGTTCAGGTTTACGCAGACAATCTTTACATTTAGAATTGACAAACAGATGTAAAATTAATGCAGTAAAATATAAAGCTTTTTATTTAAATATCCATTCATTATTTACAAGCACAGAGAGCCGCATCAGATGGATGGAAGAGCCGCATGCGGCTCCGGAGCCGCGGGTTGCCGACCCCTGGGTTAACTTATACAAATGGCTTTTCAGCACAAAAAATGATTTCACTCTAACTGCTTAACTTGGCTCTTTTACTGAAAAGGGTTGATTACCTTCTTTTTTGCTGCTGTTTTGACTACTTATAACAATCACTCTCTCACTCTCATTTAGGAGATGGATTGCTAATTTGGAAGAACACAATTAAGCACAAGACCTTCAAATAAATGATCACACTCTCTTGGCACAAAAGAGCTTCCATACAAACACTCCCTGACAAATAAAGACACGTAACACAAACCACTTGAGTTCTCCCACGTATGTTTATATTATTATTTGAAACTTGAATCACGCGACGTTCATACAGGCATAACCTCTGAAAATTAATCCCCTAAATGTCCATCTACAGCGCCACTGTAATGCGCTTCTGAAGTCTCTGAGTGTGTTCGGGTGTGTGCAGTGTGCACCAATCGAAAAGTCCCGTAAAAAAGATGGCAGCAATGCAGACGCTAGCAAAAATGAAAAGAATAAGTGGTATACCACAAAAAGAAAAAAAAGGCTTGATCTCATCAGGTTCAGCAGCTAATAACCCGGTCCATCCTCCGATCTGACCCCGCCAATCCACAGTCAGGCAGGTGATGTGGGGTGCGTCCTCTCACTCAACAGGAGAGCGCAGGTCGCCAAGCACGCTCCAGTGTGTGATCGTCTAGTATTTCTCTTGAGCTTAAAGCCTTAAGTTTATTTAATTTGAACGATCACTCACACTGACTGACATGGCTCAGGTAGGTGGTAGACTTATCTGTTAAAAATGCAGGCTGCACCAGTACACGCTGACAGCTGCACCACACCCAGATGCACTCAGACGGGCTTTTTCTCTCTTCTTCCTCACGCCTGACGCAGCTCTCTCTTATTAGCTCGGGGTGTGGTAAACAACACAAACACACTGATAAATAAATGAGCAAACCCGACTCACACAATTACATTCAGTGGAAAAGAAAACAATCAGTTACACAGTTTTAAAATCTTACCCTGATAATTGACCATATTCTCATATTCTCTGTACAACAAACATAAAGTCTTTTCTTTTATTCTAACACCGGTCTAATGTGGCAATGCCACATACTCCCGCAGGCCTCTTCAGAGCTCACCGCTGTTGGCAGTGTCTCTTTTTCTCTGTTATCGGCAGGCAGCAGAGGACGGTGTTGGTAAATGATAAATGACCGCACTTGAATATCTCCTCTCAAAGAAAGGACTCCAAAGCGCTTTTTCACAAAAAACACAACATGAACACACCAGCATAACTGGGCTCAACAAGGAGAGCGCGGGCAGCAAAGGGCGGCACCATCCTCTGTTGCCCGCGGGCATGGCCATTTTTTCCTATGTGCAAGATGTGTGCAACCTATGCAGTTGCATAGGGCCTCCAAGCCACTAGGGGGCCCCAAAGCTGCTGCACTTAACTCTTCTACTGCAGTTGTGTTGGACTGGGGGGAAATAGGGTACTATTTACCCAGGACCCACTGCAGGGAGGGGCTCTGAGACAGCCTTGAATAAAATGTTTGATTGTGTTTCTTTTTCCTCGACTTACTGACTGTCTTAATAAACTTCCCTTTACCTGGATGAAGATGGTAAGAAAAAGAATATTGCCTTAAAAATATAAAGTGAATTCTCTCTGAGGCATCTATCACCCCTTAAAACTGTGCTAAGTGGTTTAGTCCACACCTGCTGCCTGGGCTGCACCCCTAATGAGGCACTGATATCGCTGACAGCCAGAGCTGGAGGCAGGAAGTCATGTCTTCCCCAAGAAAAGGAAATCAGGCTTCCAGAAAAGAAGGAGAAGGAGAAACCTGTTAACTGAACAGAGGCAAGTATTGAGCAGGTCTTACAAGGAGAGAGGTGAGCAGCACTGCAGAAGTAAGAAGTGAACCTACTCAGTATTGGTGTTTACATGATCATAGAGCACAATATTCTGTGACTCCTAAAAAAACTGTAAAAATGCTTAAAAGTGCTGGCAGTCAGGGGCTTTCTGTTCAGATAATAGCTACAAGTGAATGAGTTTTCCACCCAAAATTGAAATTTTGTCTGTTGACAAATTTCCCTGCATTAGATTAGTGGGAAAAAACACTTTTTAACCAGCCCAGTCCTTCTCCTGACCTGGCTGTACTCATTTAGCTTTAGCTTAGCATAAAACACAGTAAGTGAATGGATCCAACTAGTGTTGTGAGTAAAAACGTCCTTAAAATGACTCAGTAGTGATACCAGTTCTGCTTGTTGACCTAAATATTCAGACTGACTGCCAGTGAAAATAATTAGGAACATAAAGGAATTACAGGTGCCGTTTTAGACTCGGGACTAAATGAACCCTGAAGTTGAAGCTGGAGGAGAAGCGGGGTGATGTGGGTGTGTTTGGAGGACTTGGTCAGAAGCCGAGCACAGGCGTTCTGAACCACCTGTAGACGGTTCAGGGAGGTTCTGCTCAGACACGTGAAAAGAGAGTTACAGTAGTCTAAGCGTGAGGAGATGAAGGTGTGGAGAACTGTCTCAAGTTCAGAGCGGGACAGAACGGGACTCAGCTTAGCAACGTTCCTGAGATGGAAGAAGGAAGAGCCAACAAGAGAACTGACATGAGAATCCAGGGTGAGAGCTGGGTCAAAGGTCACGCCAAGATTCCTGACAGAAGGTTTGGTGTGAGAAGCAAGCTGACCAAGAGAGTCTCTGACTTTGGGAACCAGCTTGTCTGAGGCACAGATGAGGATCTCAGTCTTATCTTGGTCTTGAGACTTGCAAAACAATGACTTGGTCCCATCTCTGGTTCCTCTGCTTCCTGGCTGATGATTAGGTCACCTTTAAATGCTGGTGGTGCTTGAACTCTACTGGTAACATGAGACGGAGTCTACAACCCACAGAAGTGGCTCAGGTAGTGCATCTCATCCAGCATAGCACATTACTGCACGCTGTTGCAAGGTTTGCTGTCCGTCAGCGTAGTGTCCAGAGTATGGCGGCGCTACCAGGAGACAGGCCAGTACATCAGGAGATGTGGAGCTCGTAGGAGAGCAGCAACCCAGCAGCAGGACCGCTACCTGTGCCTTTGTGCAAGGAGAAACAGGAGGAGCACTGCCAGAGCCTTGCAAAATGACCTCCAGTGGGCCACAAATGTGCATGTGTCTGCTCTAAGTCAGAAACAGACTCCATGAACCCGACGTTCACAGGTGTGGGTTGTGCTCACAGCCCAACACACTGCAAGACATTTGGCATTTGCCAGAAAAAACAAAGACATGGCGTTTTGGCCACTTGTGTCCTGTGCAGATGAAAGCAAGTTCACACACGTGGAGACAGTCTGGAGACGTGGAGGCAACACACACTACTGAGCATCATTCTGACTTGTTCTAAGGCATCACAGCTGGATCAGCCTGTAGTGTTTACACTTTAATTATGAGTGTAACTCTAAATCCAGACCTGCATGGGTTGACAGATTTGAACCCAAAACCCCAGAGACGAGTTAGACTTTACAACCTGATCTTTTGTTGCTGCATCTCTCTCTCCCTTCGGACGGACTCTTTCAGTTCCTCCAGCGATCCGAGGGACTCCTCTTTCAGCCGCGCCTCCTCCTCTCTCCTCTTGGACAACAGATGCTGCTGCAGCACCCTGACCACAGATAAGACACAGTCAAAGTGCTTAGATCAAACAGACATGATGGTATGAAACATCTGGTGAGGTCTCCTGCTTCGTGTGGTCCACACACCTCAGTCGTTCTTCACTCTCCTCTTTCAGTCTCCTCTCCTCTTCCTCCTCTTCTTTCCTCAGCTGTTCCTGGAGGAGACGCATTTTCCTCTCCTTTTTCTTCAACAAACACTCCTTCTCCTTCTGTATCTCCTGTTCAGTCTCTTTCCTCATCGTCTCCCCTTCTTCCTTCTTACATTCCTTCTCCACGTGCTGAGCCCTATCCCCGACTTCCTCCTCCTCCTCCTCCTCCTCCTCCTCCTTCTGGAATCTCCCTCTCGGCTCGAGAGGTTCTCCTTGTTTTTCTGAAGAGGGTTCATCACCTTCAAGTTGACCGTCTAAAATCTGGGAGCGCCGTCCTCTGGAGGTTTCAGGTCTCTGCAGCCCCACTAAGCCTTGTGCTTCCTGATGGTGGGGGGTGCTGGAGAGGGGGGGCGAGGGGCTGGACCTGTGCAGCACGAGTTGGTCATCTTTAATGTTGTCGTCTTGAGACAGCACCTGACTAAGAGACAAAGACACCCCTGTTACCATGAGTTCGTCAAAGTGCAGGTCAGGTTTATTTACAAAGGAAGGATGAAGATGAAAAACAANCAAAGCTCTCCAGAGAGTAGTGCGGTGTGCAGAAAGGATTATTGGAGGTGAGCTTCCCTCCCTCCAGGACATCTATAAGAAGCGGTGCCAGAGGAAAGCGGGGAGGATCATCAAGGACTCAAGTCACCCCAGCCATAAACTGTTCAGACTACTTCCATCAGGAAGGAGGTTCTGCAGCATCCGGTCCAGAACCAGCAGACTGAGAGACAGCTTTTTCCATCAGGCCATCAGACTGCTGAACACGGCGCAGACACCTCACCCTCACTACTGAAACTCCAACATTACACACTCCATACTGTACATTAATGCCACAGTTTTGCACATACCAGCCTCTGTATATTTTATATCTCTTATCTTATTGTTTACTTTATTCATTTGTATATTTAGATTAGCCATTTTAATATTTTGCTTGTTTTTACGTTACTGTATTTTTGCATAACTCTGTTGCTGTGAAGCTCGCACACAAGAATTTCACTCGCATGTACTGTACCAGTGTACCTGCACATGTGACGTGACAATAAAAGTGATTTGATTTGATGATTAGGTCACCTTTAGATGCTGGTGGTGCTTTAACTCTACTGGTAACATGAGACGGAGTCTACAACCCACAGAAGTGGCTCAGGTAGTGCATCTCATCCAGCATAGCACATTACTGCACGCTGTTGCAAGGTTTGCTGTCCGTCAGCGTAGTGTCCAGAGTATGGCGGCGCTACCAGGAGACAGGCCAGTACATCAGGAGATGTGGAGCTCGTAGGAGAGCAGCAACCCAGCAGCAGGACCGCTACCTGTGCCTTTGTGCAAGGAGAAACAGGAGGAGCACTGCCAGAGCCTTGCAAAATGACCTCCAGTGGGCCACAAATGTGCATGTGTCTGCTCTAAGTCAGAAACAGACTCCATGAACCCGACGTTCACAGGTG
>SSNQ01034631.1:797655-812714 GCA_006942095.1 Nothobranchius kuhntae
AATTTTGAGCTAACACCTGAAACTGGGAGTCAAGAGAGGGATTATTTAAACGGTGTTAGAATTCAAGTTCAATTCAATTCAATTTTAGTTATATAGCGCCAAATCACGACGAGTCGTCTCAAGGCACTTCACATAATAAACATTCCAATACAGGTCAGTTCATTAAGCCAATCAGAAAAAAGTTTCCTATATAAGGAACCCAGCAGGTTGCATCAAGAGTCAGAGTCGTTATAGCAATCCTCATACTAAGCAAGAATTTAGCGACAGTGGAGAGAAAAACTCTGTTTTAACAGGAAGAAACCTCCAGAGGATCCTGGCTCAGTGTAAGCAGCCATCCACACACACAACATATATACCAAGTAATGTTTCTATGGTTACATTGTGATTTCTTAGTAAATATTCTATTTGGTGAGAGATAAACTTTATTGTATTTATCCTAGTGGATCTATAATTAAACGGGTAAACTAGTAGTAGCACATCCAACGTCAAGGAAAGCAAAATGTTATCAGGAGAGGGAGAATGTTTAAGTGTTTAGCAGCAGTGTGCTAGACAATGGCCCCCTCCATGGGGCCACCACAGCTCAGCAGAACATCGTTGTAGCTTCTTCTGGAGATAAAAACACTTAGAGAGAAAATAAAGTTAACAGCTGAAATAGCAGGAAATAATTCAGTTAAAGAGCAGATTGTAGAAGAAAGCAGTAGAGTGTGAGAAGTGGTCAGTGTATCCTCCAGCAGTCTAAGCCTATAGCAGCATAACTACAGAGATAACTCTGGATAACCTAGCCTTTTAGATGGAGGCATGTTGGAGTCAGGGCAAGGGAGAGCCGTCTTTACCGACTGTACACTCCACCTCCCTCTACTCCCCCACTTGTCCAGATCTGGGCTAAAATCAGATTTTAACCATAGGCCCTATCAAATAAAAATGTTTTAACATCATTGCTGAGTTGAAATTCTAATTCCATCTTTTAGTTCTTTTTAAAACACAGAAAGGTTTTATTTACCTGCAACGTTTCGTTTTGCGACTGCAAACTTCGTCAGGCCTGACGAAGTTTGCAGCCTTCATATATATATATATATGTATATTAGAGCTGTAGCCAAGCGTCGATGACGTCAACGTCGACGGCTCGATTCTAAAAATTCGTTGACGTCAGATCCTGTAGTCGACGCACCACGCCCACTTGTTGCATCCCCAGGAGTTTGTAAATAGAGGTATCTGCCTGTTTTTCCTCCTCTAGTTCGCCCTCTTCTCCGCCTTCACTAACATCTCTGCCAAATACCGAAGACCCGGAACAACGTCCGTCCTCTACTAGATTATATTCCTGTTTTGCCTGCCTTCGTCTCCCGGCAACGGAACACAACTTCCAGGGTCAGATGTGCTGCTTCGTCTCTACCGCAGATGTAGAAAATCACCTGGAGCGTTTCTCCCTTCATAAAGGAGCTTCTTTCAGACATTAGGAGAGCTGTTTTGGTGGTAGCAGTCTCTCCTCCGTGCTCTTCTGTTTGCTGCTGGGTGTTTTTGGTTTATTTAAACTTGGTAACTTGAACTTAACGTTGGTAAAGCTACTGTTAGCATTTTCGGTAACAGCTTCTTGCGTTTGGATAAGCTGTTATGTTTTGGTTTAGAGTTCATCTTTTTTTGTGGTGCAGATCTCCCTTTTATTACATTTAGAGTGTTGTGGGTTTTCGGTTTAGTTTAAAATATCACTGAGTTTGGTTTAACCGTCCAGTTTAGAGTTTGGACCTTTGGAGATCCTTATTTTGGTCCAGAACCCTGTAATCTTTGCCCAGTGGGACATCCCTACTTATTTGTACTTTTGTTTTAATTCCCCACGGGCAGAAATAGTTTTATTAATCCCAACCTGTGGATGGAAAGATTTATGGTTTTTTGTAGTTGTAAATAAACCTGATCATCATTTTAACTTTCTTCTGGATCAGCTCAGAGGTTTAACCTTTTATGTTAAAACCTCGTCAAACTCAGAGTTAACCTTAAATTAGGTAAACTCGTCAAATTGATGGGGTTTAAAACAAAACGAGGACTGGAGAACAGCAGAAGCCCTGCACCGCTGCCTCCCAGACTGCTGACGGCACAGCCTCTTTATCTCAGGTGTGGGTTGCCAGAGGGATTCAGCTCAGCTGTGCTCCTCAGCAGCCTGGAGGAGAGGAGGAGGAGGGGTGGTGTCTGGCTGATCACCGGGGCTGGACCACCCTGGCCCCTGCATCTGAAGAGGCCAGGCTGGTGGCCAAAACAGCCAGATATATCTAAATATATATACAGGGTTGTATATACATTTCTGGATACACCTTAAAGAAATGGGAATGGATGGTGATATTAATGTCCTGTTTGTGGCACATTAGTATAAGTGAGGGGGTAAACTTTTCAAAATGGGTGGTGACCATGGTGGCCATTTTGAAGTCAGCCATCTTGGATACAACTTTTCTTTTTTCAATAGGAAGGGGGTCATGTGACACATCAGACTTATTGGGAATTTCACAAGAAAAACAATGGTGTGCTTAGTTTGAATGTAACTTTCTTCTACACTAAAAATAATGCATTTTGATTGAGGCACCTTTATGTACATTAAAAACAAGAGTTAAAAATCTAAAATTGTTACAAGAAAACAACAAACACCATAAAACAACAGGTACTTGATCATATTTGATTACTTTGAATAAGCAGTTTTAAACAGGTGGGTTTTAAGCTTAGTTTTGAAATGATGGAATGTGATGTTCTTGAGTTCAACCGGTAAGGAATTCCACAGGGTCGGGGTAGATCTACTAAACGCTCAGCTTCCCATGGTGACAAGTCAAGCAGGAGGATTGTATAAGTTGATAGAAGTACATGGGAGGGTGTGGATATGAGGGAGCAAGGTTATGAATGGCCTTATATGTAAGAAGTAATAGTTGGTAAATCAGGGTTTCCCTTACATAGGCGTAGCCGTGGCGGCCCGCCACGGCTGAAATCCCACCGCCACTCCTACAAGATCCCAAGTTTTTTGTTTGTTTTGTTTTTGCGCTGTTTCCCGAAGAAGCAGCGGGAACTACTATGTTGTCGCTTGTGATCACAGCCGGCAGGCAGCAAGGAGGAGTAGGAAGGGCAGGGTGAAGTTACAGCATAAGTTACTGAGTTTAAAATTAGAAAGGTAGCAGTGGATATAATGTTTTTTGGTTGACATGTTTCAGCAGTATTAAGATAAACGAGTGTTGACGATCTTGACAGGGTTTCCTCCAGTGCTTATTAGGCCAGGTTCTCCTCCCCCCACCAGGCTAAGCATCACTTATTCATGTAAAATGTATTTATTTGTTCATTTCTGACTTTAACCACATCTAATACTGTATTACGGTGTGAGCGCAACAGCAACAACTTAAGATCGATGTGTGAGCAGCCTGAGAGGTCGGGTGTTTCATCTGAACCCTTAAAACCTCCAGCAGGCTACGCTGCACTATTGACGTGTTAGCGCGCAGCGCTAACAACTTAGCGACGTGACATGTCTCGGAGAAAGCGTAAAAACACACGTCGATTCCTTCCACATGAAGTCCAGTTCATACACAACTTTGTAGATGTGATGAGGCCCCTAGCACTTGCATTACACATCCTTCAAGCACACAAGAACATCTTTCTTGGCTACCAGGCTCCAACCATTGTCCAGCTCCAGTGCCATATGAATAACCTGCTGAAACCCACAGCTGCAGAGGGCCTGATTACATGCCGTCCCCTCATAGAGAGAGCATCTTGAAGTCACTGACCACGAGGCTGGGAGATCTTCTGGAGAAGAGTGAGAACATACTCTCTGCTATTCTGGTGACAAGATTCAAGCTGGACTGGGTCCAAGATGAAGAGAAACGTGTGCATTACAAATTAATGCTAATGAGAGAATTTCAAACCCTCAACTCGGACGACTCAGTACCAGGAGACTCCAGTCAAGCCCAATCCAGTAAAGTAAACACGAAAGATCCTGCTGCTTCATTCTTTAGATTTCACAGAAAACCTCAGGTTTCTGGAAAAGGTGAAGTAGACACCTACTTGGATGCCCCAACCACAGATGGGTTTGACGAATATATGCAGTTTCCAAAGCTCAAAAGGCTGTTCATAAAGCACAACACTGCACTGCCCTCAAGCGCCCCAGTAGAGAGGCTCTTCAGCATTGGTGGCCTAATATTCAGGTAATCATAAACTGTTATATTCAACAATCATAAAATCCATTTATTTCTTTGGTCAAATTATTTTATAATGGTCATGATGTTCTTTAGTTCTTTCCTGTTTTGTCTGATTAAGGCCCAGGAGACACAGGCTGGGAGATGCCAACTTCGAGAAGCAGCTGATCGCAAACAAAAAGATTTTATGGTATGTTAAATATCTCCGTGACCTGTTTGGGCTATATCAATTAATTAATCAATCAACTAACCTTAATTCCTAAAACACTTTACAGGGGCACATTGACATTTTCAGTGGTGACCAAACTGCCATGGACTAAGAAAGCCTCCATTAAAGTTATTAGGCTGTTTTTTCTTTTCACTTTATTTTTCTACAATAATTTGGGCTGGTTGTTGGACTTTATGATGCAAGTTGTAAAACTTTTTCATTGAGCAAACAGGTCAGACAATAGATTGACAAAAAAATTGAATAGTTAGAGTTGAATAGTTGTACACTTTTAAAGACATACTCTTGAATGGTTTGTTTGAATGGTTTGCCTTTTTGAACATTGCACTTGGAGGTATGTTCCTTGTTTCCTACCACAGAATGTTTAATAATTCCTCATTAAAAAAGATTCAAACTGCAAATCTTTCCTCATGCTTTTGGGAATATGTAGGAGTAAAAGCTGCAGCTGGGTATGAGTGTGGACTTAATGGGTAGCAACATTTTGAATATACCAGGATTCTGAGGGTAATATCTCACTACAGCATAGTGGCTGGAAAAAAAGAACTATGAACTAGTTCATTTTAGGAACTATGACCTTTGTTCAAAAAATATTAATTATGAACTTTCAACTGAACTAGTTCATTTTAAAATGCATGAACTGAACTTTGAACTAGTTCACAAATACAGTGAACTTTCTCTACACTGAAAGTGGTGGAAGCAGGGAAGATGGAGTGGTGCAGATATATAACTGAGTGTCATCTGCATAACAGTGAAAGTTTACATTGGAATTTCGAAAGATAGACCCTAGAGGAAGCGAAAGATTATGAATAGTAGGGGGCCAAGGACAGAACCCTGGGTAACTCCAGTGGTTACACCAGTGGGTGTGGATGTAAATGTTTGTCCGAGGGCCACTCACAAAAAAGACCCAGAAGCAAGAGGGCTGGGGGGGGGGGGGGGGGGGGGGGGACTGCTGCTGCTATTTGGATCGCTGGCTGTAATGCACATAACACACAAGCTTGCAATATAAAGAAGGGCACCTGTCCCCCTCCTGCTCGGCTGTGTGACTGCACTAACCTGTCCTGTGGGACCCTCACCATGCGACCCTCATGTCCATGCTGTCTCTGGAGGAGCAGATAGGAGACAAGACCTCCTGTAACCTAAAATGAACCAAAGCTTCCTCCCAGTTTCTCTTTAAGCTGAATTTAACATCAGCTCATCATCATGAAACAAAAGAATAAAGTGGAACAAGAACTTCTATCTTCTATTTCTCTCTCCTTTTAACTTCTCCGTGTCCCTAAATAAGATGATCACGCTGCAGCAGCCGTTACTGACCCCGCCCCCTCCCCAAGACCGGATCTCCCGACACCTCAGTACTCGGTCTTACTGAGCGCTTCCAGGAGAAACAATAATGAAATTGTGAAAATAATAATGCGTTTTTGGAGGAGCGTTCTCTCTCTCTCTCTCAGTCGCTGATCAAGCGAGCGGAGCACGCCGCGTGACAACCCGCTCAATTAACATAATCCCCAGCCCAAATCCAACAGAACCGATCGGGCTGATTCGGGTCGGGTTCGGTCTCAGGTTACAACTCCAGCGCTCAGCCCTGCAGTACCACATAAAGGCGGACCAAAGTTTTCTACCCGGTAAATGTGGAGAACACCGCTCTGATGGATGTGGATGCTACGCTGGTGCCGCCAAACTACATTCCACTATAAATGACTATGGTACTCTTCTATGATGCAGAATCGTTTATACCCGCATCTCATGCATCGATTTGATTATTTTCCTCAGCTCTATCCTACACCTCCCGGTCGGACATCGGGGGTGGGGGTGTGTGCGCGGGGTTTGGTGGCCACAAAGAGAGGGCCCGCGGGCCGCCTACTGAGCATCGCTGCACTAGATGGTGCCATCGGATAAGAGAAATACTCCAGAAAGAAGCTTTAATATATGGAGTAGGTCTGTTAAACATGAATTTGTTATTATACTGATATTGTTATGTGAATGTTACTGATAATTAATATATCGTTAAATCACTTTAGATAGAGCAATCATTGCAGATAACAGAATATGACTGTAAACCTGTAGATTCAAAGAAATCACTTTATAAGGAGTAAAAGTCTTGTCTTCTGCATGGACCTTGGAGTTGCAGCCCAGATAAGGGAGTCAGGAGGAGGAATTTTTTATGGCCACCTTCTGGATGGTGCTGCTAGGGATGGATAAGCATGGAATTGTATTGGTACAGGGAAGAACACAACAGTCCTAGCTGGACACCCGACTGCCTGTTTGACCTCGGACATTGCTGTGGACAAATAACTTTGGACATCTCCACAGCTACAGAGATGATGGAGTATTCACATTGGACAGTGTAATCAGCAAGGAGGACACAAGCAGTAGAGGGCAACGTTGTCTTCGGGTAAATCATTAAACACATCAGCAGAAACCACTACTACTGTTATAAGGGTGACATCCTCACATGCTTGGGGGGGGGGTCAGTTCAGACAGCAAAGCAATAACAGTGACAGAAAGAAGACAGCAGGACAAAGAGGAAGGCACAGTAACAGCCGTGCATGTAGGTCAGGTCCCAGCAGCACAGCAGCTGCATCAACACACAGGGGTGCCAGAGCAAAGGTCAAAGGGTCACAACAGACACAGAAAAGGGGAAAAAGATGGTTTAGAAGCCACAAAGATGGCAGGAAAAGGCCACCATTGTTATGATGCACAAATAACAGTCAGTAAAATGAAGAATGTCCAAGTCTTTATCAGACATACCCCCACATGACCCAGATGAACCCTACAGTAATATAAAACATTCATTGTGTGTGTGTGTGTGTGTGTGTGTGTGTGTGTGTGTGTGTGTGTGTGTGTGTGTGTGTGTGTGTGTGTGTGTGTGTGTGTGTGTGTGTGTGTGTGTGTGTGTGTGTACCTGATGAGATGGCAATTCTGGGCTGTGGTCTCCAGACAGAACCAGATCCTGGAGCTCTGGTTCAGTCCTCTCCTCAGCTGGACCTGCTTCACTGACCTCACTGTCCTAAAGCGCGCACACACACACACACACGCGCACACACACACACACAATGGTCAACTTTTGGAAAATGAAACGATCGGTAACACTTTACAGTAAGTTTCCCTTTATTAACTTTGATTAGTGCATTATTAAAGTAAACCTAGATTGCAGTCAATCAGAAATCTAAAAAACATCTTTGAGCCTCGATAAAGCATATACATTTTTTTTGCCGCTTAAAATGTCCAAGGAGACCCAAGGACTGGCCAACTAAAACATGCATAACAATTATTTAAAAAAACAGTTTTCCCCGCCCACTGCATCAGTGTGTGTGTGCTGTGAAAGTGTGTGTTTGTGTGTTGGGAGTTCGAAGAAAAACAAGTGAAAACAGAAAATAAACTACAGTCAGGGTTTCTCGTTTACTTTGTGAAGTGTCTTTAGACAACTTGTCGTGATTTGGCACTATATAAATAAACTTGAATTGAATTGAATTCTCTATGTGTTACACCTCAGGCCTTATATAGCATTGGCTATGTTTACGTGCGCCAAATTTCCCCAGTCCGATTCAGATCTTGGTTGACCTGAAATCCCAAATCTCTTTTTATATGGGCACTAACTGGAATTATCATGCCGTGAGTATACATACAACAAGCATTCCGTCAAATTAAATAGTTTGAGCATGTGCAGCATGCGGAAAAAAATTGTAAACAAATGTCATCGTGTCCACAAGTCTTTCCCCTCGCATTTTATTTTCTTATTCTCTAAGGTTGTCCGCTGATTTACATCTTTTTCCCCCGTGATTCTTCGCATTTTTACGTGTATGCTTTTGTTTTTTCTGATCACTTTAAGTAAGATACAGGCTCAGCTGTTCGTAGCGCTACTGCTCTTCCGCCACAGGAAAGGACAGCAGGATAGCACATTAATGATCACCTGCTCACACAGTCCTACAGCTCCTCAGACTTGTCCTGAGCATCTGCAAAGGCAGAAAGATGTCGTGCTGTAGTTCTACACATGCAGTGGGCATTCTTTTACTCCAACAATCCAAATGGATGTGTACTTGGACGTCAATCAGAAGGATTAAAATAGTGAATAAAATGGCAATGGTTGGTGATATTAACGTCCTCTTTGCTCACAGCCATTGACATGTGAAAGAGGTTAACACGTGAGGAGCGGATCAAAACTGTTGATATCTGGTGAACGCAGTAACTGGGTCATTGCAGCAGATTTCAATCCAAGACACCCTACAAGACCACCCATCTCCCATGCTACAGTTAGCAAACTGCTTGCTAAGTTTCGTGAAACTGGTTCAGTGTTGGATTTGCCAAAATTTGGACACATGAAAACTGTCACTGATGAAGAAACATCAGTGGCTGTCCTTGCTTCATTCAGCAAGAGCCCACAGGTTAGCACTCGTAGCATGTCACTGGAGAGTGGCATTAGTCGAACATCCCTTCGGCAATTATTAGCTACTCACAAATGGCACCCTTAAAAACTCCAGCTACTGCAGATGACCCAGATCGGCACACAGAATTTGCAGAATGGGCAAAACAAAAAATGGAACAGGACCCTCAGTTCACGCAGAAGATTTTGTTCAGTGATGAGGCAAACTGTAAATGGTGAAATTAAACAAAATTGGTCTGACACTAACCCACATTGGATAGATCCCTCCAAGACTGTTGGAACAAAAAAGTGATGGTATGGTGTGGTATGGTCCAAAGATAGTGGAGCCATTCTTCATCAATGGAAACCTCAAGGCCACTGGATATTTGAAATTGCTACATGATGATGTGATTCCCTCTTCATGCACTGAAGCTGGCATGTTCCCCCGAGTTTTTCCAGCAAGATGGTGCACCACCACATTATGGGTGTCAGGTCAGAGCATTCCTTGATGAACGGTTTCCTGGAAAGTGGATTGGTCGTCATGGGCCAGTTGAATGGCCCCCAAGGTCTCCTGATCTGCCCCTCTTAGACTTTTATCTTATGATGTGGGTGAGGGGGTGGAGGGTCTGAGTTTGGAGTATCCGGACGTTCCCTGGAGGTGGGTTCACTGAGGGTGTCTGGGACTGGGGGGCTGCTGCCCCCCTCTGGAGGTGCTTGGGCTGCCTTGGGGGGTGGACTACTGGCGGTTGTGAGTGGGGCCCCATGGTGGGCTTGGCAGTGGCCATAGGTCACTGTCTGGAAGCTGCACTGCCCCTGAGCAGGTCTGGGTGGGGACCTGGGGGTTCGGGGTGTGGGGATCTGGGCAGGACCTTGGGGGTCGGGTCCTGACATGTATACTGCTGGGAAGAAGGCAGGAACATGTGGCAGTGCCTGGCCCGGGCTCAGGGGCCTCAGGTAGACCTTGGCTCTTCTGCTGTCCCATCACAGGGGAGGGGGATGTCCAGAAGGGGGAGGACCCAACCTTACTTGGATGTCCCATGCCTTTTATAATCCTGAAGTTGTGCAAATGCAGGGATGTGCATTTTAAGTGGGAGAACTTGCACAATCGGTGGCTGACTAAATACTTTTTTGCCCCACTGTAGACAGTAAAATAATATTAAATAATAAAACTGTGCTAAAATATAATCATATAAAACATGCAAAGCAAGTAATAAAATATAATCATGCAAAACGAGAAATAAAACTGTAGTAAATATTTAGATAAAAGCTAACCTAAAAAGACGGGTCTTGAGCCTGGACTTAAAAACATGAACGTTCTCTGCAGCCCTGAGGTCCTCTGGGAAGTTGTGCAAATGCAGGGATGGGATTAGATATTCTGCTGGGATGGGGCTGGGTTGGTGCCCTCGGACTCTGTGAGGCTCTGCAATGCTGCTGCTTTGGGCCCCGGCAAGATGGGCTGGGGTCTCCATGTCCTGGGTGGCATTTTGGCAACAGAGGTGCCTTTTGTGGCTAGTGGGGGAGCTGGCTCCTTGGAGGGCTTAGGCCAACCAGCCATTCCTCCCCATCCCCACACATTTTTCTCCTCCTGCTCCCTCACATCATCACACAAACATGCACATTGGACCTTGGGGGGTAGACAAGTCAGGGGGTGAGGGCATGGGCCCCATTTCCACATTCCTGTGGCAACCTGCCCCCCAATTTTATTTGCAACTTAAACACTTCCACCAACAACATTCCACACAAACACACACTTAGGGCCTTGGGAGTGAGCACATTCAACAGCATTTGGCAAGGAGATTTTTCAGCCTCAACCTGAGTGCCAGTGCCCAATTCCAAATTTAAACTGCACTTAGACACAGAAGGCTGTGGGTGCAAGTGCGGTGGTGTGGTGGCATCAGCTGGCGTAGGCCAGACGATGCCCGCACTGCTTGCTCACCACCAGGTAGTGGTCAGCTGACAGCTCCGCCCCTCTCTTCACCTGAGTGTTCAAGACATGCGGCCGCAGATCAGATGACACAACAACAAAGTAGGTTGTCGAACTGAAGCCTAAGGTATCCTGGTGCCAAGAGCACACATGAACACCTTTCTGCTTGAGCATGGTGTTCATTATGGAAAATCCATGACGAGCACATAAGTATAACAAAACACTGCTCAGATTCAGATCAAGAGGGCCATTCCTCCCAACCACACATTTTTAGGTCTCACTGTCGTTGCCCATGTGAGCATGAAAGTCCTCTATAAGAACAAAGGAGTCCCTGGAAGGATCACTCTCCAGCACACTCTCCATGGACTCCAAAAACTGTGGGTGGTCTGACCTGCAGCTTGGTGCAAAAGCACAGATAGTAAAGACCCATCCTCCCACATGTAGGCGGAGGGAGGCTACTGACTTACTCACTGGGGTAGACCCCAAGATACAGGCACCAAGATGGGGATCAAGCAGGAGTTTGCCCACCCCTGCGCAGCGCCTCTCAGTTAGGGAAACTCTAGAGCGGTAGTGTCCAACCCCAATGAAGGAGACTTGTTCCTGAGCCAGAGCCATGCATCCAGGTGAGACCGACTATATCAAGCTGGAATCTCTCAACCTCATACACCAGGGTTTGCCCTAGAGCTTTATAAGTCTGGCGGACCGCCAGGCTTTGCTTGCTCACCCGCCAGGCTAAGCGCCATGCCCCGCCCCCCTCCCTGACCCTACTGTGTCCGCTGACACGAACGGCGCAACGAAACTAGAGCCCTCCATCAGCTGATACTGGTGAGAAACAGCAGCGGAACATGTGCAAACACCCCACCTCCACCCCCCTTCTCACGGACGAGCGCTGCAGGACGAATGTTTTTTAATAGAAACAATAGATTTTTAGATATTTTGAATATATATCTTCCTAATAAGTATTTAAACAGCCTGCCCTAAGCGGTGTGCAGATGTGCTCCTGCAGCACTAGTGATGGGGACACCCCTTCATATGTGAAACCATCAGCTGACTGACAGATGGTACAAACAATGCTTTTGTGTTATTTCCAGCAACAGAAATGATATTAAACATTGTTTCTCTCCCTGTCATTTTCTCTTTAACACTCATAACACAGGTAGGCTACAAAGCACACCCTGTTGTAACATTTTGGGTGGCACTGACCATCGGAGTCAAAAGTGCTCATGTTGTTGGACCTTTGGAGTGAAAGAGTGAAGGTTATAGACGGGCAGAAGTGGACTGGCAATCTGAGTTCTGGAGAATCCAAGAATGACCGGTGCTCTAGGACTGTTGTTATGATGTGTCTAGGTATATTAAATAATTCATGTCCTTTTAAATCATAATTGCTATGTCTTTTTGTAAATCTTTTGATTAAACCTGCAGGTACGTTCCTTTTGTTTGCATTACACATACATTTTAAAATATTGTAGTCCACCAGATCATAGAATTTTAGTGTTTTTAATTTTATAAATAATGGATTGGACGGATCTCTGTAGTTGCTCCTTGTGATTATTCTTACTGCTTTTTTCTGTAAGATGTAAATGGAATTTGTGTAAGTTTTATATGTTGTTCCCCAGATTTCAATGCAGTAGTTCATGTATGGTATGATCAGTGAGTTATATAACAAATATAGTGAATTATTATCAAGTAACCCTTTTGCTCTATGTAACAGTGCAACAGTTTTAGATATTTTAGTTTTGACACTGTTTATATGCAGTTTCCAAGACATTTTTCATCAATGATGACTCCCAGATACTTGACTTCTTTTACTCTTTTAATATTAATCTCATCTATATTTAATAAAATTTCATCGTTTGAATTTGTATTACTAAATAACATAAAACATGATTTATCACTGTTTAATGATAGTTTGTTCCCATCAAACCCTAGTTTAATTTTTTTCATCTCTGTTTGCATCACTTCTATCATCTGCTCAACATTATCTCCTGAATAATAAAAAGTTGTATCATCTGCAAATAAGGTGCATTTTAATATATTGGATATCTCAACAATGTCATTTATATAAATGATAAATAGTTTAGGGCCCAATATCAACCCGTGTGGTACACCACAAGTAATGTTATTTATATGTGATTTTGTGTTGTTTATTTGAACATATTGCTGCCTATCGGTAAGATAACTAGTTATCCATTTTAGGGCCATCCCTGTGATGCATATTTACTAAGTTTTTTAATAAGAATTTCATGATCCACTGTATCGAACAGGCAAAACAAGACAAAAAAGTCTAATATGCTGTGTAAAAACTGCAATTTTTAGCCTATTTTTAGGTCCGACGTGTTGCTACCAGACGTACAGTGTGAGCAGTCAGGTCAAATCCGAGAACTGGGTCGTGCAGTGTGAGCACATGACTCGTGAGATCTGCCCTGCGAGGAAGTCGTACAGATTGAGCTGAAGCCGAGTGCTACGAGTGAAAAAGTCGCACAGTGTCCGCCCAGCTTTAGGCTACAGTTCGACAATCTACTTTGTTGTCGGGTCATTTGATATGCGGCCGCATGTCTTGAACACTCAGGTGAAGAGAAGGGCTGAGCTGTCAGCTGACCACTACCTGGTGGTGAGTTGGCTTCAATGGTGGAGGAGGATGCTGGACAGACCTGACAGGCCTAAAGCTATTGTGAGGGTCTGCTGAGAACGTCTGGTAGAGTCTCCTGTCAGAAGGAGCTTCAGTTCCCACCTCCAACAAAATTTCAAACACATCCGCGGGGGAGGTCGGGGGCATTGGGTGAGTGGGCCATGTTCCGTGCTTCCATTGTCTATGTGGTCAACAGCTGCGGCCACGGGCTCGTCGGTGCCTGTCGTGGTGGCAGCCTCCAAACCCAATGGTGGACACCGGCGGCTAGGTATGCTGAACCTGAAGAAATAGTCCTATTGGGTTTTTTTGACCAGTAGGACTCCAAAGGCAGTTGAAAAATCCCAACAGTCCAAGTGGAATGCAGCTCAAGTGGTTGCGAAGGCAAAAACCTGAGTGTGGGAAGACTTTGGTGAGACCATGGAACAAGGGCTTCGAGCTGATTGTGGTCCACGATTCAGCGCCTCAGGAGAGGTAAATAGTGTGCTACCAACACTTTATAGTGGGAAAGGTGTGCACATGACTTTGACTCAGGCCATAGTGGATCAGTGAGCGGAGTACGGTGAACACCTCCTCAATCCCACCGGCATGTCTTCCAGCAAGTAAGTGGAGTCTGTGGACTTTGGGTTGGGCTCTACAATCTGAAGCTGCTCTTGGCAAGGATCCTCGGGTGAAAAAGATACAGCCTGAAGTTCATTAAGGTTCTGTGGGGCTGTGTTGGTTGACAAGGCTCTCTCTCGCATTGTGCAGGACAGC
Source organism: Nothobranchius kuhntae (assembly GCA_006942095.1). Classification (NCBI taxonomy): domain Eukaryota; kingdom Metazoa; phylum Chordata; class Actinopteri; order Cyprinodontiformes; family Nothobranchiidae; genus Nothobranchius; species Nothobranchius kuhntae. The sequence continues at coordinate 811,696 of SSNQ01034631.1, forward strand.
CTCCCAATTCCAGTTTAAATCTTACATAAACTGTGTGGAGAAAGTTACTATCAATCGAACTAGGAGGCGGGACTTTACCGCAGGTCCGAAGTGCTTGGAGCGCACACCCGGTCCACCAAAGCAGAAGCGTCACTCAGCTCGGAGGACAGGTGAGCATGGAGGAGAAAATGGTGCTAAAATAAACTCCTGGGCAGGGAGACTGACAGAGTGAGGAGTCTGATGTGATACGGAGCAGACAATCAGTCGCATAAAACATGTTGGTCAGCAGCAGGTTTCCCAGTAATTAGACAGGTCCATTCTAACACAGACAAGGTGCTGCGCTTGTTGTTTCAGATGCAAACAAGCGAAACTCTTTTAAAGCACATGGAGGAAACCCTGAGAGAAGTAAATGGCAGCCTTCATTAATTATTCTCAGAACTTTGAGGACAAGAGGAACTATTACTAGATTAGATGTGGTGTTTTTTTCAGAGATTCAAGTCAGTGAAGTTTTTTTTTCTCCCCTAAATATCTACTATAATGGATTTGTTGTCATTTTTGAATAAACACACATTTGTTTCTACATTAAGAATGAAAAAATAGCAACAAAAAGTATGGATATATTTTCAGTGGAATGATTATTTTAGTGTAAAATTAATTAAAAACAAGCTTAAACAGATCTAAAACTGTAACTTTTACTTACATATATTTATTTATTTATATATATACACATATGTATATATGTATATATATATATATATATATATATATATATATATATATATATATATATATATATATATATATATATATATATATATATATATACACACACACGTATTTACACACACACACACACACACACACACACACACACACATATATATATATATATATATATATATATATACACACACGTATTTACACACACACACACACACACACATATATATATATATATATATATTCAATTCAAATTCAAAAATACTTTATTAATCCCAGAGGGAAATTGATATGTACACAAACACACACACACACACACA
>SSNQ01034631.1:814766-830321 GCA_006942095.1 Nothobranchius kuhntae
CTGAGGTGGTCAAAAAGCTGCTCTTGGCAAGGACCCTCGGGTGAAAAAGATACATCCTGAAGTTCATTAAGGTTCTGTGGGGCTGTGTTGGTTGACAAGGCTCTCTCTCGCATTGTGCGGGACAGTCCCGCATTTTCATCACTTTTTTCACATCCCGCAGGTTGAGACTCATATCCCGCATTATTGACAGTCTCCCAATTCCAGTTTCAATCTTACATAAACTGTGTGGAGAAAGTTACTATCAATCGAACTAGGAGGCGGGACTTTACAGGAGGTCCGAAGTAGGGCTGGGCGATATGACGATTTTAGACCGTTTTACGATCTACACATCTGACGGTCTGTCATTTTTGAGAGACCGTTTTATCACGATTCACAGCTCTGCTGTTGAATTTCTGCCTCTGAATGAAAAGGGAACTTACCTCAGGCGAATGACACGCCTTTGTTTGACCCGTAACCAATCAGAGTGAGTCATAGTAATATATTAGTGCCCCGCTTGTTTTCATTTGTGTGTGAACAAACATGGCTTCGCCGCGGCTGAGCGACAACGAGGTTTTCGTTCCGAAGAGGAACGCAGGGTTTCCTTAGCGCGCGGCGCTAACAACTTAGCGACGTGACATGTCTCGGAGAAAGCGTAAAAACACGTTGGACGCTTCTTCTGAAGCAGGAAAATAACACCGCTTCTTAAGCAGAGCTCGACGTCACCTCCGCTTGTCCACCCTCTGCCGAGCCGTGTCGGTACCGGACTGAGCTCGGTCACTGGGTCGCTGGAGCTGCCCCGTGACTGCCTGATGGAAAACCAGCAGGTTTCATCAGACTCGTAGTTTCTTGTTTTTGGTGGGGACCCCCTGTAATTTACCGCTCCCTCCTGCAGTCTTCCCCTATTAACATTTAAAATGATTCTGTAAACTCCGTGTATCAATAGAAACAATCTCTGCCTCTGCCAGCTGCAGTAAATGTAGTCTCCAAATAATAAGAGGTGCATTCATCTGTGCATCTCCTTTGATCCGCATTATATTCTCAGCACCAGAACAGTGAAGCAAAGAAAGATTCCTGGGTTTGTTAGTAATTTTATTTATTAGGTGCATCTAACCTGTTCTATTTTTGAGATCAAATCAGTGCTTCTATGGGTTGTCTCCACTCTGCACTGAAAAATTTTACTTTATTTAGAGACTTGTTGCAGAAAATATTCAGAATGCGCAGTTTTTTCTACCACAAGCGATCTCTGGTCCAGCCGCACATCAGAGCTGTATTTGAGCTTAACTATCCACTACATGAGCAACTGGGAGCTACATAGTATTTTGAACAAGTTAATGTTTGCACAATACGTTTGCAATTGACATGTTTGTAATTGTTTCTCTCAGGGCTTTTATCATCTCTGGTGTGAGTTTAAAATATATGTGTGTTAGCACTGTGCTGATTATCCCTAATATGAATAAATGTTTATTTATTCAATGTTTCTCTTCTTTAATACGCAATTGAAGTTATGCTATTCATGGATAAAAAATCGTGATAAAATCGAAATCGTGATAAAATATTGGAAAAATCGTGATATTCTATTTTTGCCATATCGCCCAGCCCTAGTCCGAAGTGCTTGGAGCGCACACCAGATACACCAAAGCAGAAGCGTCACTCAGCTCGGAGGACAGGTGAGCATGGAGGAGAAAATTGTGCTAAAATAAACTCCTGGGCTAAACGTGTTCAGGGAGACTGACAGAGTGAGGAGTCTGATGTGATACGGAGCAGACAATCAGTCGCATAAAACATGTTGGTCAGCAGCAGGTTTCCCAGTAATTAGACAGGTCCATTCTAACACAGACAAGGTGCTGCGCTTGTTGTTTCAGATGCAAACAAGCGAAACTCTTTTAAAGCACATGGAGGAAACCCTGAGAGAAGTAAATGGCAGCCTTCATTAATTATTCTCAGAACTTTGAGGACAAGAGGAACTATTACTAGATTAGATGTGTTTTTTTTTTCAGAGATTCAAGTCAGTGAAGTTTTTTTTCTCCCCTAAATATCTACTACAATGGATTTGTTGTCATTTTTGAATAAACACACATTTGTTTCTACATTAAGAATGAAAAAATAGCAACAAAAAGTATGGATATATTTTCAGTGGAATGATTATTTTAGTGTAAAATTAAAAACAAGCTTAAATAGATCTAAAACTGTAACTTTATATATATATATATATATATATTCAATTCAAATTCAAAAATACTTTATTAATCCCAGAGGGAAATTGATATGTACACAAACACACACACACACACACATATATATATATGTGTGTATGTTTATATATAAATATATATACACATACATGCATACATATATATGTATATATATGTATGCATGTGTATATGTGTATGTATATATATATATATATATATGTGTGTGTGTGTGTGTGTGTGTGTGTGTTTGTATATATATATATACATACACATATATACATACATACATACATACATATATATGTATATGTATATATGTATATGTATGCACACATTTATAGGGCCAACCCATTTTTCATTCGGCCCACCCAGAGATGCGTTTTTGGTTACGATACTGAGCTGAACTGCTCTACCTCATATTGAAGGCCTCCTCCAAGGGTGTCCAGGTCCAGGTGCAGGTTGTTCAGGAGTCTATCTGATCCACGAGGACTTGGCTGTAATCCAGAACATATTTATTTTGTGCCTTTCTGCAAGCAACAGAAAGATGAGCTAACTAACCTCGCTTTCTGAGACTTTCTCTTCTTCTTTCTCATCATCCTCATCGTGTAAACCAGGCAAAGCCAGCAACACTCTCTCCTCTTGCCTCGTGCCTACTAGACTTGATGCTCCTCTGCCTCGAGGACTCTGACGAAAGATGAAGTTCAAAGAAAACCATAACTGAAAACCACTTTTGTTACAGCAGTAGAGTCTGAACTGGTTCTTACTGGGAGGGATGTCTTCAGAGGCTCCAGACCCCCAGAGCTGTCACAGGACCCCCTGAGAAGTGAAGCAGATCCAGGAAGTGGGGTTTGCCCCAGAGCACCAATACCTCTCAGAAGCCCCAAGCTGCCAAGTGGAGATGTTATTGGACCTAAAGGTGAAGTCAACGTCTGCAGGAGCAGAGACAGTTAGGAGTTAGCTTTCCCCTATCCCCTAGAAACTGAACCATCAACTCAAAATGATAATCTGGCTGTAGTGGAGCAGACAGCTGCGACGCTGCAGGAAGGGAGGAGTCAAATCTCATCGGCTTATTTAGAAAAGATGACTGTCCCCGTGTCGGTACAGGATCTGCTCGGGTGCTGGATCGGCCCGGGGTCCAGCACCTGCTGATGACGTCACACGACTGCAACTCTACTCAGCTTTCACACACACGTTTTGGAAAGACATCAGCAGTTTTGTTAATAAATTCTTGTTTGTTAACACCTAAATGATTTCTTTATAATTGTAATTTGTTAATAAAACACCATATTATCTTTGTTTTGTAAAGAATGTGAAACTGCATAAAACCAACATCGGACTGACAAACAATAGAACAGTTCTTATATGTGAAGCCATGTCTGTTTGTATGAATGTGGAGTTCGTCTGTATATTTCCTTAGTTGTTATCTAAACACATTCTTTGACTCAAAATGTTGCTTGGTGTCTTTCAATAAAGTTCTTATATTTAATTTTGCCCCATTTCATCAACATCAAGAGCTTTTGAGGGTCACCGTTTATCATTTGCTTATATTTTACATTTCCTTTAGAAATTCAAACATATTTTCTCCCAAAAGTGTTGATTTTTGGACTACAGGACTACGACCGCAAATTTGTTCTGACCAATCAAAATCATAACGTGATTACGTAACTTCTGTAAGCTTCATGTTCAGCCAATCAAATACTTTGATGTCATCAGCAGTCGAAGGACCCCGAGCCGATCCTGCACCCGAGCAGGTCCTGTACCGACACCGGCTCTGACAGGCAGCCATCGCTACACAGGGGTTATTAGTTTTAAAAAATAAATCAAACTCCAAAATGTTCTGTTTGTTAGCTATACCTTCTATTCAGAGTCATTTCATGATTCCATTTGAGCACCTAGCTTCTGTGATCTAGAATGCCACTAGTCACAGTTTAAAGACACAAGGATGTAAAATCTAAGACTGAAATTTTAATGCCAAGCGTTAGATCACCAGATAACAGGTGCACCTTAACCAAGGATATTGTAGGGAATTCTTACTCTAAAAACCATATTTGTTCCATTTATTTTATCACTGCGCTGGTTTCTCTGGTTATAAAGTTGGAGCCTAGCTGATGCTGACAGAAAAACAGTGTTGTTGTTGTTGTTCTGGGTCCATTACAGAGGAACAGCTGCTTGTTTGGCTGCAAACGCAAACTATGATGTTAAAATACAACATAATAAAGAGACATTTACTTTGACTCAACATTATTTTCTGTAACTTTCATAAACTTTGCAACAGAAGCAGCATTTTTCTCTGTTTGCATTCAATTTGTATATTAATTATAATTCTATAAATGTGTGAATTACCATGAAAGACAGGGAGAGTCTTTTTGTAACTGTTGTGATAACAGCTATATAGGCCTGGGCGATAAGTCGATTTAATGAATTAATTCAAATTTTTTGTTGCTGGCGATTTAAAAAAAAAAAGTAAATCGAATTTTTATGTGAAAGTGCCTTTTTGGTCCTCCAGAGCTTCCGTGGCGTTCGTTTCACATAACCGCGACAACTTCACAGCACGCACACGAAACAACAACAGCAAACGACTCCATGGCCACCCCTGAGAGTGGGAAGTTTGTTCCTAAGAAAGGAATGAAATCATCCGTTGTTAGGAACTGGTTTGGGTTTGCTGCGACAGACGTGGAGCGTGGCACTTTTATTCCAAGAGGGTGTTCATTTATTCATTATTCATCTCACAAATGAGGGTTACATGTGTCTTGCTTGTGATTGGCTTTAAGGCGCCTTCCATTTGTTCTTATTGCTAATCTTAGTAACTGAGGGGGAGAAAGAATGGGAAAAAATTGCAAATTGAATAAAAAATAATAAAATGGGAGATTTTATTTTTAGGCCGTATCGCCCAGCCCTACAACTATAATAAAAGTTAAATAAAAGTCCCTTACGGATGGAGTCTTTGGCTGCTCCTTCTTCTTTTCTTTTTTTCCCTTTTTTTCTTTCTTCTGCTTCTTGTCCTTCTTCGCTCTACCTGCAGCGGCAGCTGTGAGCTGCAAGCGCTCACGCTCCTGGATCACCAGGCTGCGGTAGTGCTCGTCACAGGGGTGGTCCCAGATGGACTGGCCGGTGGAGAAGTTGAAATAATAGATGTCTCCTGTCACATCCTGGCTTTGAGAGGGGAGGAGGGGTCATTAATCATGTGTGTATGAGGGGAATGACCAGGAGTACAGGTCAGTCATCAGGGACCTTGTAGACTGTGAGCGTAACACCTTCGCTTGAACAGCAGTAAGACAAAGAAAATGGTGACTGACTTCCAGGGAAACACTCTTCCTCACTCTCCAGTAAACGTCCAGGGAGCAGACATTGAGGTGGCGGAAACCTTTAAGTACCTGGGTGTTCACAACTGAACTGGTCCAACAACACAGGTGTTCTGTATAAGAAGGGCCAAAGCCGCCTCCACCTCCTGTGGAGGCTGAGGTCCTTTGGTGCTAATTCCCAGCTGCTAAAATCCTTTCATCACTCTGCTGTTGGCTCTGTTGTCCACTCTGCTGTGGTCTGCTTGGGTGCAGGCAGCTCTGACCAAGGCGGGAAGAGACTGAACAAGCTAGTTTGTGTGAAAGGAGGATGCTGGGGAAGATGAGCTCCATCTTGGGAAAGCCCCTCTCACCCACTGCGCTACACTGTGGAAACCATGGACAGCTCCTTCAGGGACAGACGGAGACATCCCAGCAGAACGTTACCGTAGGTCATTCATCCCCTCTGCAGTAAGAGTGTATAACTCCTCTGTTTAACTGGTACTGGCATTATCCTGCTACACAATAACATCAATGCTAGATTCATTACCTGTGCTATACCTGGACGCACATTTGTGTACCTTTGTCCTTTATCCTCTTTCTTCTTGGAAAGTTAATTTTCTATTTTCATTTTACTTTGTGCTGAAGCTTACGGTAATAGCCTAATTTGTTGTGTATTGTTGTTGTCCTATTTTTCCCTTAAAAAGTGAATTCCTCCACTGTGTGGGATTAATAAAGTCTATTCTATTCTAAAAGTCCCAAAAGGGTCAAACATTAATAACAATAAATAATGTATACTTTATTGTTCCCCTTCTATAGTGGAGCTAGACATGTGCCCTGAATAGGTCTAACCTTTTTATTTGACGTGTCCATGAGTTGCTTCAGAAGGAGAAACAACAGTAACAGATGCTGACGAGAAGATTTATTTATCTGCAGATCGCTCTAACTTGATCTGTGGCCTATTATCCCCCCACAGGATACAGAAACACCTGAGTCTTCTTCTGATTGCATGCACAGGTAAATAAAATAAACTGTGGTCTTCTTGCTCCTCTGGATCTGTACTCACCATGGCTTCCATTCCGGAGGCAGTGGGGCAAGCATGCCCTGCTGGGCCAACCACAGGAGTTCTGGCTCATTGTTGGGGTCAATGCCAATCTCTCTAGCATACTCATGGATTTCTGTCCAGAAGGAAAGAAAAGAGGTACGGAAACAGCTGAAGGAATTCTAATTTATGAATGGATTTGATCAATTCTGTAGAAGATAGGCTGGAACTTAGTTTAAACATTTCTAAAATTAATAAACGAGGTACCTCAATACTTAACCCTGACCATGGAGTCATAAAATAAGCTTCAGTTATCCTGTTACATTACAGCACCATGCAAAAGAAAGGGAGCAAAACTGCTTACTCAACTGTTTCCATTAGTACAGTGTTGTTAAAACATGTTCACCTTCACTACAGAAACTGAACCCCCCAAAAAACATCTCAGGCCTAGTCCACACGTAGCCGGGGTTTTTTAAAAACGAATATCCGCCCCTCCAAAAACTTGCATCCACACCACCGCATTTTAAAAACAGACTCTGTCCATACGTACCCGGATAAATACGTTGTTAAGGACATGCCAGACCTGTAGGCGGCAGTACTTCCCCCGTTCTTAACCTCGTCCTTCGTCTGTGGTCTTCCCATAGACTGTACATACTGCAAGGAGCAGTAATTCCGCTTGCACAAACAAACAAGCAGAAAGCGCATGGACAATTGATGGATCGGGTAGTGACAGAGTGCAGCTCTGAAGGCTTCCGTGACGCCGGCTAGTGTAAACACAGGTCGCACATGTGATGTCAACATTTTTTTGTCGCGGAAAGTGACGTTGCGGACCTTAAAACTCCGGTTTTGTTTGTCCACACGCAGACACCCAAAACGGAGAAAACGCAGATCTTCACTTTGGCCGGAGTTTTTAAAAAGATCCGTTTTCGTGTGAAAAAACTCTGTTTTCGTGTGGATGACAGGCCAAAACGTAGAAAAATATCTACGTTTTGGCAGATCCCCGGCTACGTGTGGACAGGGCCTAAAGCTCTGCAGACCTGACATGGTTGTGGTTCAGGTCAGAGGTCATGATTCAGCAGAGATAAAGAGGCAGAAGAGGGTGGCATGGTCAAAATGGCATCTGGTGTTTAAAGGGGAAATCTCTGCTAGCCAATAGGTCTGCCTCTAAACGATTACCACTAATCACTTTTTCTGATATTTTATTTTATTGCATTTAAAATAAACATTTGCACATGCATTACTCACCTGCTAACTTCAGTAAGCATAGGTATGTTGTGCCTATTGTACGGCAACTGATTATTTGTTGGTGGTATCTGTGTTTTATAATGTCACTGGGGATGGCCAAAAAAATCCATATTTAAACCTGGAGTCATGTCTGTTTAATTACATTATTACTATTTCTTTATTTATTTTCTTTCAATTGTGTTGTTCGCTGGGAGGGCCGCCGTTATTGAGCTCGGAGGTAGCTCAACAGGGGGGCGTGTTTTGTCGTGTGTGTGTGGGGGGGGGGGGGGCGGGGGGCGTGTTTCGCTGGGGCGTGTTTCGCCGGGGCTACGTCCGCAGCTAGGTATTATTGGATCCTGCACCCGAGCAGATCCTGTACCGACACCGCCTCCATCTAATTTTGTGCCGCCCCAGGCTGATTTCACTCTGCCCCCAGCTATATGGATGTTATTTTAACTGCAGTTACAGAGTTGCGCCACTACAGGGGCGCTGTATCAGCAGCGGTGCACCGAAAAGCACTAAAACCGCTGCAGACAAAGAAGATCAAAAATAGCTTTTCTCGCTAGTTGGTACATATCTATGGTTGGTGCTATTGACGTCCTGATTTTCCCCCAGGCTCTTCCATATCAGAGCAGGGCTGTACTTGTGGTGTTTGTGCGTGTCTGTCTATTTTTAAACACAGCACTGGAGCAACATCTTTGAATTACTATTGTCCCCAGAACTTTATTGAACAAAAGTAAGTTACGTGTAAGAAAAATGCTTTTTACTGGCACACAGTGTGGTCATCTGGATGCAGTGGAGGAAAATAAAGGAACCAGCAAAGGCAGAACCGGTCCAAAGTTTGGGATCAAAAGTGCAGCTACACACAGATTGGCTAATGCTAAAGCTAACGGGTAGCAGTCTCACGATCAAGTGGTGCACAGAAAAATATATGATGATGTAAAACTAAGAAAGACTAAACTCTACAAGCGGATGAAGTTCCCACCATCCTGTTTATTCTGCATCCTGCAGCGCAGCACACAGGAGCAGGATGTAAGGCCTGAAGTTGTAGTATATAATTCACAAACGCTTCTATCTTTGAACATAATTTAAACTGGATTTTTGCTAACCCGTACATAATAGACATGCCACCATTATATTGTGAGCAGGAGAAATTAAATGTTATTACCATTTCCAACACAAATGTATGTTAATGAAATGCATTATATTTTACTGGATATATTTATGTGTCATTTAGACTAAGATGAGTGTTATTAATACAAACCTAAAATGTTACTGAAATGTAGGTCAAATATTTAAAAATATTTTAACTATAAATGTCAGATGGAAAAAAGGAACTAAACACCAATCTAACGCATATTATTGAGCCTTTTATAATATTTAGCCTTTAAAAAGTGAGGCAGTTGAAGGCACAGAGTATGCATGTGCTGGTGCATGGTCAGGATGGTACAACCTCTGCCTCAGTTTGAGCCAGGAAAACCCCTGCTATGGCCTATGGCCAACTGACATTTCACATTCTACCACCGGATGTTTAGATCAGAATGTGGACCAATCAGATCTTAGATCAGATGAGAGCCAGGCGTTTCCCGTCATACCCTAGGTTTTGCAGCCAGTGGAGAGCAACTGTAGCGCCTTGCTCCCAAATCTGCGGCCGCCTTGATCTCACAAGGTTATCGTTGCCTACATAGGCATCATGTCAGAGCGATTCGGCGTCAAATAGGAAACAAATCTGGTATGCACTGTGCACTGATCACCAGTGATCTAATCTGCACAGAACTGACTCATCTCGAACACGGCCATTGTTCCTCGGCTGGCTAGGCAATGCCTTAGAAATTCCCCCAAAGGAGCTGGCCCAAGTGGCTGGAAGGGGGGAGTCTGGGCCTCCCTGCTTAGGCCAAATCCGGATAAGTAGAGTCAAATAAATGAATGGGTGGAACTAAAAGCTCATCATTTTATTCTGTGTTTACATTTGGTATCATGTCACTGGAAGGTCTCAGCAACATTATCATTTTGTTACATTCCAGACTGCCGCTGTGATCTAATGATGATGCTGTACCTTGGGTAGAGGGAGAGTAGTTCTCATCGTAATCTTCTTCAAAGACCAGCTGGTCTCCTATGACAGCAGTTGCTGTCATGGCAACTGCAGAAACATGTAGGAGAGGGGAAAGGTTTCATACCATAAAATAAAATGTAATTAAAATACCAGAACGAATCTAAACATATGATAGCGCGACATCACAGAGCACTCAGTAGTTCTGGGGGAAATACCTTGTTTATGAAGAAAATGCGGAGCTATCGATACAGCTAATCAAGCTAACTTGTTCGAACACAGTGGAGGTTGTGCGAATCCTAAAAAAGGCTCTATGAAAAACCTGCCCCACCAACCAGACAAAAACATTACTTAGTGGGGATTCATTACTAAAAACTATCTGAAATTATCTTACATTAGGGACCGCGCTATTAGATAAGCTTTAACGTTAGCTTGACGTTAGCCCGGGTAGTATAGTTAAAGCCTTAGGCACCTCCTTTTCCGGTCGGCTCATGGGTCCCCGGAAGAAGAACGACAAAATGAATGCAAGTAAACGGGACTAAAAGCCCTGGATCGTACGTATGTTGGACTGCAATTTAAATGAAAACTAATGATGGGTGTTTCGACCACACCAGTCACGTACTTTGAGATGTATCAGCTTGTAAACGTTCGTAATTAGCATGACTACAACAAGACAAAAAGCACGTCGCATATCTGACGTCACTACATAATCTCTCCTCCTTTAGCGTATCTGCTACTTACCAATTGACCAGATTTATTGTTGTTTATTTTTCCTCCTGACGGAAAGATTTTAATTTCACTAAACTTGCAGCCATTTTTCCCTCTGTTTTTCTCCGTGTCTTGTTCAATAACGTCACTTCCGTGATACATGTTTGTAGTCCAGGACTTAAGTTTTAGGTTTTAACACAAAACCTAAAATAACGTTTTACTCCGTTCGAAAATAAACGCGTTCTTTGTATCAAAATACGTTCTTAAAATTCACGGACATTATATGTGAAATCCATGGCACAAAACAAGCGGAATTAGACTTTATTTATTTATTTATTTATTTGTTTATTTGTTTATTTATTTATTTATTTATTTATTTATTTATTTATTTATTTATTTATTTATTTATTTATTTATTTATTTATTTATGTATTTATTTATTTATTCATTTATTTATTCATTTATTCATTTATTTATTCATTTATTTCTATGCCCCACTGACTTCCATTCATTTTCGTTCTTGCGGGGAGCGTCATTAGAATTCTAGGATGTCCAAGGAAGATCCCGCCTTTCTCGTCTCTGATTGGCTAGAAAGGCGTACTACGATTGGCTATTTCATTTAGCAGCGAACTGGTTGCCCTCGCCAAGTGCAGACTGTCCTTTTGCCACCAGCAGAAAGCTGTTTTGGGGAGTTTTGTCAAGAAAATGTGAACTTAGCATTATAATAACTATTCTGTCCTGCTTTGCAAAACATTTTATGTTTTATAAAAAACTGAAATACGTGAAATGTGAATTTATAATCTTGTTGCATTTATCAAACTGTTGGACTTACTTTATATATCTTGTCTCTCAAGTAGTACATAGGATAAACATATGTGCCTTACCTGGTATTAAATTTAATGAAACTGCCCTATTCTGCCCAGCTGTGTGCATCAGGTTTGTTTCTTTGCTAGGATAATGAAAACTGATTAAACAAGTCAAAATCATAATCAGCTTTACCTTAGTTTTTGATTAAATGAATGATACGCATTTAATCTGATCATGAGAGATGTGCTCTAACATGTAAACAGCCTCAACCTAAAGTGAAGACATAGGATAGCCTAGCAATAAGATAACCCCAACAGCCAACAGATAAAAAGTCAGTCTACAGTGTGATAAAATTCAGCAAGATTTATTACAAGTTCACATTTGATGTTTTTCAGTTTCTTTTATGAAAGAAATTGAAACAGGTTTGTTGCAAAACAAGAAAAGATGTTTATTATAGTGATGAGTTTACATATTCTTTAAAAAAAACTCCTCAAGATCTGGCTGTAAACATGAAACCCTGTAGCAGGCGCTGCGTTTTATGCTCAGCTAGCTCCATTTCCTCTCAATGTAAACACAGAAAGTCTTCTCAACCAGTCTCTCCCTACACATTAACCCATTAACCCAAGGTCTGTTAACTTTAATCCCTAAACCAAACAAAGATCCTCTTTTTATTGACAATTGGAGACCTATTTCCTTTCTTAATAACGATTACAAAATTATAGCTCAAATTTTTGCCAAAAGATTAAAAGCTGTCCTGAATGATATTTTTGATGAAAATCAAACTGGCTTTATGTCTGGAAGACATATATCAAACAACACTAGGCTTGTTCTTGTTCTCTATTTATTCATTATTCCGATTTTTGTGAGGACGATAATTTAATATTAATTGTTGATTTTTGTAAGGCATTTGATATTGTTGAGCATAGCTTTATTTTTAAGGCTTTTGAAAAATTAGGCATAAAAGCTGTTAAAACCTTATATAGCAATAATAACTGCTCAATTAATCTACATACAGGTACATCTCCTAGACTCGATTTGAATCGGGGTATCTGGCAAGGCTGCCCTATTTCTCCATATTTATTTTTGATCTGTGCCCATCTTCTCTGTGATTATATCACCTCTGGCAGGCATAAAATTTGCAGACAGGGAAATGGTTATCAGTCAGTTGGTGGATGATACTACTCTTTTTTTAAAAGATTGCTTTCACATGACGATGCTACCAACATAATTAGAGCTTGTTCTAATTCTTCAGGTCTTCGTTTAAATATTGGTAATGTCATGTTCTGCATTCCCCTCGTGTCCCCTTGTGTCATGTGTCCCCTTGTGTTCCCCATCCCTCTCTAGGCTCCCTTTATGTGTCTCCTTGTGTTCCTCATGTGCCTCCTTGTGTTCCCCAGCCACCTTCGGGTTCTCTCTAGGTTTTCCTCTCATTTCCCTTAGTCACCCCACTTATCATTAGGTTTCCATCGTATTTAGATCATTTAGTCAGTATCTCCCTTTGGTTCATTTTTGCTTCCTTTCCCAGTTAGGTCTGGTTTCCTCCCCTGCTCCGTTCTGCTCCTCCGCTCTGTTATTAGTCTCACCTGTGTCCAATTCCCTTAATCACCCAGCCCCTGTGTTACCAACCCTGTCTGCTTCTCATTGTGTTGTCGGTCCATTGTTGTTGTGTCGGCGTTGTCACGTTCCCCACTCTAGGTCTCGAGGTTTTTGGCTTCCACTAGGTCTCTAGGTTTGTGCTCTTTGAGTGAGCTTTCGTCTCCAGGATTTTTGGACATTGGTTTTTTGGCTTCCTGCCCTCATTGGATTTATTTGGACATTTATTCCTAAGTAAAGGATTTTACGTTTTTTTTTTCTACCTGCCTTTGTCCTTCTGGGGTTTTCTGCATCTTGGGTCCTAACCTCCTCCTGGCTCACAACGTGACAAGTAAATGTGAACTTTTGTCTCTTGGCCTTTTATTGTGGGCAGTATAAGGTACACCTGTGCACTACTCATGATGTCAGATTACCGTTCCCCCTGCGAAATGAAGGGGAAACATTATCTCACAACTTCAGTGAGGCCATCAGATGTCGTTCCCCCTGCGAAATGAGGGGAAACGTTATTTGATGGCTTCAGTGAAGCCATCAGATATCGTTCCCCATGCGAATTGAAGGGGAAACATTATCTCACAACTTCAGTGAGGCCATCAGATCTCATTCTCCCTGCGAAATGGGGGGAAACTTTATTTGATGGCTTCAGTGAGGCCATCAGATATCGTTCCCCCTGTGAAATGAGGGGGAAACGCTATCTCTCAACTTCAGTGAGGCCATCAGATGTCGTTCCCCCTGCGAAATGAGGGGGAAACGCTATCTGTCGGCCTCAGTGAGGCCATCAGATATCGTTCCCCCTGCTAAATGAGGAGGAAACGCTATTTGACGGCTTCGGTGAGGCCATCAGATGTCGTACCCCCCGAAATGAAGGGGAAACGTTATTTCTCAACTTCAGTGAGGCCTCCCCCTGCGAAATGAGGGGGAAACGCTATTTGACGGCTTCAGTGAGGCCATCAGATGTCGTTCTCCCTGCAAAATGAGGGGGAAACGTTATCTCTCAATAGGGATGAGCGAGTACACCACTATCTGTATCTACTCAACCAACTAAATTATCTGTATCTGTACTCGGAATGGGTGTGGCATAACCCGGAAGTGGGCGTGGTTTAACCAGAAGTGAGTGTGGTTTACATCAATATATAATTTTAAATCTGAAATTGATAAGGATTGATCAGAAGTTGCTGTATGTATTGTTTATTTGAAAACTATTTACAGAGCAGCCTCAGAATTGAGATTAAATATTTTTGATCACAATAGTAAAGGAACTATTACAGAACAAGTTTTCAATAAAATCAGAACATTAATATTTAAGTGCATGGATTAATACATCTGAACTCATGCAGTAGGAACAAGGAAATATGAAATACTAGAACCAGACACAACTTTTTATATATATTTTTTACTTTTAATTTGATTACACTGATTTTTTTCTTAACGTTCTTGGCATTTTCCCAAAGTTAAACAGAACAATGTTGATTAAGGTGTGTGTGTGTGTGTGTGTGTGTGTGTGTGTGTGTGTGTGTGTGTGTGTGTGTGTGTGTGTGTGTGTGTGTGTGTGATAGACAGGGAGAGAGGTAGAGAGAGGGAGTTAAAAAAAAACCCGACCAGAGCGGAGGTAGTGACTGACACAGCATGTCAGCTCTGTCTTGTCAAATGCACCACGTACGTTTCGAAAGAAGTAACTTTAAATATTCAACCGACAAAGAGGCGAGCTGAAGAAAACCTAGGGACTACTGAAGAAACGTGAGCAACAGTGAAGCAATCACAGCGAGATCCGTTACTGTCTGTGTGTGTGCGTGGATGAGCCAGACGGACTGCGCTCCCGGCCGGCTGCAGTTTTGTGTGTAGGGAGGGGCGGGCGCTCTATGTGACTGGCCAATCAAAGAGCGTGAAGACAGTTAGTTACCCAATGAGGATTTTCCTTCAGCACGATTACAGATATTTACAAGTTCAACTCGTATCATGCTCGTATTCGTCAAAAATGCTTTATTCGTACCGGATACTCGTCTGAAACGAGTATCCGGCTCATCCCTATCTTTCAACTTCAGTGAGGCCATCAGATATCGTTCCCCCTGCCAAATGAGGGAGAAACGCTATTTGACGGCCTCAGTGAGGCCATCAGATGTCGTTCCCCCTGCGAAATGAGGAGGAAACGCTATTTGACGGCTTCGGTGAGGCCATCAGATGTCGTTCCCCCTGCGAAATGAAGAGGAAACGCAATTTGACGGCTTCAGTGAGGCCATCAGATATCGTTCCCTCTGCGAAATGAGGGGGAAACGCTATTTGACGGCCTCAGTGAGGCCATCAGATGTCGTTCCCGCTGCCAAATGAGGAGGAAACGCTATTTGACGGCTTCAGTGAGGCCATCAGATGTCGTTCCCTCTGCGAAATGAGGGGGAAACGCTATTTGACGGCTTCAGTGAGGCCATCAGATATCGTTCCCTCTGCGAAATGAGGGGGAAACGCTATTTGACAGCCTCAGTGAGGCCATCAGATATCGTTCCCCCTGCCAAATGAGGAGGAAACGCTATTTGACGGCTTCGGTGAGGCCATCAGATATCGTTCCCTCTGCGAAATGAGGGGGAAACGCTATTTGACGGCTTCAGTGAGGCCATCAGATATCGTTCCCTCTGCGAAATGAGGGGGAAACGCTATTTGACGGCCTCAGTGAGGCCATCAGATGTCGTTCCC
>SSNQ01034631.1:839913-856190 GCA_006942095.1 Nothobranchius kuhntae
TTTTAAGCAATGGTTGATCAGTTGTGAGATCACACATGAAAAGCACTTTGGATTGCTATTATCTGTCTCACCGAGATAGATCTCAGACAGATCCTGAGACGCTCCTGCCTGACATATTTATTTTATTCACGGAAAAAAAAACCTAACTAGTGATTTCTCTTGGTGTTCAGTTTATACATTCAAACAGCACAGCACTCTACTTAAACTACTTACGTGTAGATCTTGTTGGCGCCAAAAAGGTCAAGAGGTCATCTACAAAATGTATTTAGTTGAAGTTGAGTTCGTAGGTTGAAAGTGTTTTCTGGCTAGAGTTCGTGTGTTGTTCCAACATCAGCTCCGAAGGAATTTCCTGTTTTGGTCTCTGCTTGCTTCCAGTAAAAGCTGGAAGCTTATCTGACTTGCTAAGAACTTGATGTGATTCCAAAATGTTCCTGTGTCCCAGACAGGAGGTCTCCACTCACAGTTTCCACAGAGAGATGTGCTACCAAATATGGTCTGGTTCTCGCCTGTTTACTGTTGAATGTTCAAAGGCTGTGGGCTATAAGAAGGGGACCACTCGTGATGGTCTGGGTCTTTTCGGCTGTCCTGAGATGTGAGAAGATAAATAAAAAGACCACGCTGTCTCGACTGAAAACTCTCTCTCCGACTCTTTTCTTTAAGAATAACAGAAAATGCCCACATATTGGCACCCCAGATGGGTGAACAGCGAGGACTTTCCGTGGCGTCCCTTGGCTCCTGTCCAGTGGCTGAGGTCCGAACTAAGGGCCCAGGTGAGCATGTTTTTGTTCATTTTTGTGGCCTCTGTCACTGGGCAGGGGTGTCCTCCTGTTCTGATAATACTATAAATATCAGTTGGAGAGGGGATTCATGTCTGACAGTGGTGAAATATTCACACCGTGTGAACAGCTGTGTCATTTTGATGACGGACAAATTTTAAGTGTCAAATTAAAAGGTGGGACAGCAAATTGGAATAGAATTTTAACAGCTGATGGTTCTGAGAGGTCGACACTTTAATCCAGTCTGCTGACTCGGTAAGAGCAGAGACGGGGATCTTGAAGGAAAAGCGCTGAAGTTGTGAGAGATGAGCTTTGCCTGTATTTCGGTCTTTCCCCGGGGATTGGTAAATTTAATAAGAGTTTGTGGCAAAGTAAAAAGAAAAAAAGAGGCCTGTATAAGAAGTTGAAGTCTTTGCTGAGTTCGGTTTGTCCTCGAGGAGTAACAAATTTAAGAGTGTTGGCAAAGCATGTGAGGCCTGATGACGACGTCATAGAGTGCAGCACAAAAGGCTGTAGAACAGTTTCCGTGAGCTCGGGATTCTGTCGTTGTGTGTGTATGAGGCGCAGCAAGAGGCTGCTTACGGCTCTGGAATGAAAGTGTGTGAATGCGTGAGCACTGGGAGAGTGCAGAATGCAGAGCCGAGGTTTGGGAGCTCCGTGTGTGGGCGGTCAGCGCTGGATGATGTGTGAGTGTGAGGGCCTGATGCGGTACCAGGAAAATAAATAAATAAGATAAATAAGAGCTTTAAAAGTTGCAACTCGCATATGTAAAGTTCACTGCAGTGCTAAATTTAATGTTTGAAGTTACGCAAAATTCAAATTCTGCAATCCTGTTCTGATCGGTCTGAACAGAGTACCATAAGTTAATAAATAAAAGGGTTTTAAAATAATATATATATATATATACATATGTAGTGGCCTGGAGATTAAAAGGGAGAAAACAAGGAACACAAGGAAAGTTGTAAATGACAGCTTTATTTTAGAATATTTAGATATACATTTATTGAAAGACAGACAGCTGCTAAACAGTAAGATCGAAACAGATCTGTAGAAAATAAATATATAAACTGCTTCTCAGAGCGCTCTCAAAAAAAAAATTGCTATTTGACTTGCTCTAATGGTTGAATAAGACCTGCTTAAAAGCATAGTGAGCATTAAGTTCTGAAAAAGTACCAGTGCGAAGGAAGTCCTGTCAATTTGGTGTAAAGTGGGAAAAGTAAGTGCCAATTTGGGTCAGTTAAATTTAAATTAGGAGAAAACATAATGATAATAGTTCAGCTTAAACAAAGATATTAAGAAAAGATAAGGTAAAACAGATGTATATATATATATATAAAGGGAATAAATAAGTGACGGACTGACTTACTTTTGTTTAAAAGACTGTGACAAACAGAAAAAATGTTCTCTGTGCTTCTGTGAGTGAGTGTTTTTTGCATGAGAAGTAAATGCTGCTTCTGGCTGGATACTCGTTGAATGACGCAGTTTTTAATAGAGGGAGCTGCTGGAAAAACAGGGTGTAGTCCAGCTTTGCCCGACTGAAAAACAATAGAAATAGAACTTATAGTAAGTGCGATGACAAGGAAATCGTTTAAAATATAAAAGTTGCATGGTTGTGTTTATACAAAGGAAGTATTTTATCAGCTTTTGGGCCGTGTTGTAACTGGAGCCTCTCTCTCTCTCTCTCTCTTTCTCTTTTTCTCCTGCCTGCACACACACACACATGGTGGAAACAAGGCTTGCTGCTCAGTGTGCCCAGGAAGTAGTCTAGATTTACCTTTGAGTCAGTAAAGTCGACTAATTATTAGAAGCCATCGTTGATGCGTAAAAGAGAAAGTTCTGTCATTTCAACCCAATCAACATATTTAAGGAAGACTTTTGCTGATAACTGTGGTGGCATGAGATTTACTGGGTCGGCCCATCACAGAGGCGGACGC
This sequence comes from Nothobranchius kuhntae, assembly GCA_006942095.1. Taxonomy (NCBI): domain Eukaryota; kingdom Metazoa; phylum Chordata; class Actinopteri; order Cyprinodontiformes; family Nothobranchiidae; genus Nothobranchius; species Nothobranchius kuhntae. The sequence goes on from SSNQ01034631.1 coordinate 842,624, forward strand.
AAATGAAAGTTTTCTGGATCTGGCTTTACACAAACGGAGCAGGAAGTCCCCACCACAAGCTGTGAATTATAACATCTAGATGGGGCAGCACTACGGGATGGACACTGTGGGACAGGCGCTTGTTTGCCCGGCTGCAGGTGGAACAAGGACAAAGGGGAGGAGCACGTGTGCCAACATGTGAACTTTAATCAATGACTGGGGTCATACTGGACTTAGGCCTAGTCCACACGTAGCCGGGGTTTTTTAAAAACGAATATCCGCCCCTCCAAAAACTTGCATCCACACCACCGCGTTTTAAAAACAGACTCTGTCCACACGTACCCGGATAAATACGTTGTTAAGGACATGCCAGACCTGTAGGCGGCAGTACTTCCCCCGTTCTTAACCTCGTCCTTCGTCTGTGGTCTTCCACAAGGAGCAGTAATTCCGCTTGCAAAAACAAACAAGCAGAAAGCGCTTGGACAATTGATGGATCGGGTAGTGACAGAGCGCAGCTCTGAAGGCTTCCGTGATGCCGGCTAGTGTAAACACAGGTCGCACACGTGATGTCAGCATTTTTTTGTCGCGGAAAGTGACGTTGCGGACCTTAAAACTCTGGTTTTGTCCGTCCACACGCAGACACCCAAAACGGAGAAAACGCAGATCTTCACTTTGGCCGGAGTTTTTAAAAAACTCCGTTTTCGTGTGAAAAAACTCCGTTTTCGTGTGGATGACAGGCCAAAACGTAGGAAAATATCTACGTTTTGGCAGATCCCCGGCTACGTGTGGACAGGGCCTTACAAACAGATGCTCAAAGAGACTGTTTCCCCTAGGGTCCACCCAGTGAAGGAGTGCTTGCTGCAGTTAGGTAATGGACAAGGCTTTTTGGCAACAATCAGTTGACTTGGTGAAATGTCAGAATTGTGAAAAATTTACTAAACTACTGCAGAACATAGTTAACTGAGGAAGTTATCCTTAAAAAATAGGATTAGTAACCTGGTCCAGCTCACCATTAGATGTCAATATAATCTTTATTGTAAGTATGATTTGAGATTTGGAAAACCGCAAGTGTCAAGTTTCTCTTTGTTTGTTCTATAGCCTATCCTAGCTTTTTATCATAGCTTATATGATTGACAAAATTTAAATGAAATAGTGGTAAAGTAGATAACTCATTGCACAACAACTTCTTGGTATTCATCAGGTTTCTTAGTTGACTGAATTACTTTTCTTATTTCTGCAAATCGTAGGATACTCAGCTACAGCGGACATGCAGTAAAGCCTCATTTTCTTTAAAAAAAAGCGATTCATCAGCATCATCGCTTATTTTCAATGGTTAAGGAAACAGTGTCTATTTATAAGTCTAGGAGAACGCTTTAGGCTTCAACAGTTTTTTCTCCTTAACCACCAGTTTTGACGTACGTTTGAGAGTACATCATCAATAAATTGAATAAAAACAACAATTAAATTAATAATTAGGCATTTAGCTGACTAAATGATTCATGGTACATCTCATCCAAGACAACAGTGTTGGTTTAGCTCCTTTGAGTTTCCCAACAGATCTAGCCAAACCTGATCCTATATTTTTCTACCAGCTGTAAGTTCTAATGTAGAAAATAATGTTATAAAATATTGAATAATTGTACCTCTCATTTGATAATAATTATGTTCACATTTTCTCATCTTGTGAAATCTTTAACATAACATTTTTAATTGGCCTTTTGCGGGAATGGCGTTGCGAGAACATTTGGATTTGGCTACAGCCGAAATTGGCTAAACTGAAATTTTGGTTTGACTTAAATTAGGTGTCACTGAAGGTAAACAAAGTTATATTCATGCTGCATGGGAATTGGAGTGTAGGAGCTAAAAGCAGTGTTCTGTGTACGTGCGAACTGACATCCTGTTTATCAGCCCAGCTGCTGCGTACGTGCAGCCTGACAGCGCCAGCAGCAGAGTACAACTGCTGTAGGAGGGATGAGAATGGGACGACAATTGGCTAAAGGAAAAAGTCGTTAAGTTTATCATCACAGGATGGCATGATAAATAAATAAATAAAATAAATTAAAAAAAAGAGAGAAAAAGGAAAATTAATTAAATGAAACGTAATAGTAATAAACGTTAAATTGATCTAAATCTGTCATGGGATCACTGCCACTGGGGAAAGGAGTAGGTAAAAAGAGGATAGGGGAGTATTTCTTAGCACAAATCACGTTATTGATTTAGCAATGTAGCTTAATTTCAGATAGATGGAGAAGTAGCACAGAAACACACTTCTAAGTGAGGAAATAAGGAAAACTGCTGATGACCAATGCCATATACAAACAAACCTGCAACTGCAGTTTCGTTATTTATGAATTAACCTTAAGTAGTGAATTAATTCTTAGGATTTCTTGTGCTAGTGAAGTTCTTAAAGGAAAAAGGAATGAAAATAAGAAAGAAGGTAAGAAAGAAAGGTAGTTTTGGCTCCCAGAGATTGTGAATTCAAACCTGGTTAGGGAATAATATTTGCTCGTCACGTTTTCTGCCTTGAGGTGCATAATTGGGGTGAATAGTAAGGGACATTGGAAAACCTGAAATTATTTTGTTTAATTGATAGTAAAGTGGTTGTCCTAATTTCTAATTGGAGAGATCACACCGCAACATGAGTTCAGAACAGTAGTGATGGGAAGGTTTATTGGATTAATCTGATCATACGCTTTGGGTCTTATTTTTTCTTTCCACTGATTTAGTGTTTGGTTCATTTAAACCAAGCGGAGACACAGACTTGAGAGAATAAGTAGTTTAGTTGTGCGTGTCCCGTTCTTGCAGTTTGAGCGTTTTCTGGAAATAATCTAGGTGTTTAAGAAATGGAAGGAAACTCTCGATGTAATTACTAACATGCATGCCTACTTAAATGAGGAATTTCACACTTTCGCTTAAGTCTGACATTTGCTTGGTGTGTGAGGGCACAGAGACGTGTATGGACCGTGTGCTTGACTGTGTTTGTTTTGTTTGTTTGTTCGTTTATTTATATGGGCGTGGCCGAGCCTTGAGAAACATCAATGAAGCCATTGGACTATTCTGAGTAAATTAACCAAGTCAAATTCAAATTCAGGATCCTGAACCAATTCGGTTATAACCTCTAATTGATGAAGACCATCTTAAGAATTCATTGCACAAGGCATCGTCAGTGTTACTGGAACTGTTTTAAAAAAAACATGCATGGTTGTATATTTTAGTTGAATCATTTATACTCATTGAATTATTGTTGTTTGCTTTATGTTTTCATTTCTTTGCAATTTTTTCTCTGTGACACAAGTGAAGATGCTGGTGGCGAAGTGGATCCCACTCATTTTTTTTCTCCCACCCACATTCTTACTCTCTCTCTATCTCTCTCTCTCTGTGTATGTATGTGCATGTGTATGTGTTTGTGTGTCCATGTCATGATGTCACTGTACCTTTAATTGCGCTTGCTGTTTGTAACTGTATGTGTCTGATGTTGAAGGTATCAGAGGCTAGGGTCAGTAAGAGTTAGGACATTTTTGTGCATAACCATTAATCCCTAGGCAATTGGCTCGGGGGACGTCTGGTCCGGCCGGAGTGCAAGGCTTCCTGGTGTTGCACGGTGACCAAGGGAGAGGATGGAAAAAGATGAAGATTGGACTCTCATGGACTCACGTCGATACCTGAGATGAAGGCTAAAGGATAGTGTTGCTTCTCACCTTACTGGGACTAGATTAACTAACTTAAGAAGACGTTTGCTGAGTTTTGTGACGGTTCTTGTCTTGAATGCTGCAAGGAACCATCCCTGATAAATTACAATGGGGTTTCTGCTGGAGGAGGTGAAGAGGATAACCAATGGACAAGCATGACAAGAGGAAAAAGACATCACCACAATGTATCATCGTTTTATAGGCCATCTGACGACCGCGACACCAATAGAGGAATTGTTCACAATGAAAGATGAGTAAAATGCAACTACTCTACACCCTAGACTGGTTTCCATACCTGCATTCACGTCATTATAGTCATATCTGTAGATGCAGGGACTTGACTAGTCTCACTAACCATACAATGACGGTGTCACTTAGCTGATGTTTAATTACTTTTGTTCCAGTTTTACAACTTTGATTGTTTTATTTGTCCGAGGGGAGGTTATAGGTTTAAGGTGTACGTAAAGCTTTTGCGTGGGCCGGAGGGGCCAGGCAGAGCTGAGGTAATAAAGAGATAAATTCTAACAGAATATAGCATGTGTGTATTTCTGGTAAACTACCAATAATGAGCCCAGAACTGACATGTTTCTGGATAAGTGCTTAGAGCACATTAATGACAATGTTATAGATCATAATGCTGTGGATTAATTCCTCGTATGCTGGGGATTCAGAACTACTGATGATAGGCGACTCAACATATGAGTTTACCGTATATTCTTAGGTTTCACATCATTTTTGTTCCCGTTTGTGTCTCAGTTCTTTAACTTAATGTGATAACATAACCATGTCTGTTAGTACTCCATTTCAGGTGCGACAGATCTTCTGGTGGGTGCTGGATGTCACGTTTTGACTAGTGTTTTCTTATAGTGATGGGTTAGCATGTGTTCACTTTTGAGGGTGTGTGGATGTTGCATGAAGGGTTTTGACGGTGGTTTCGAAGGTTGAGGAACAGAATAGGTGATTCTGGTTGAGTTTAGGTCAAATTGGCTGGATGACTTTTAAATTTGGTTTTAAGGACTTATTTCTGGTCGTTTTACCGAGCGGCCATTTACATTACTCCTAGTTATCAAGACAATCAGGTGAGTTTTGCTTTTACCATTAGCCCGTAAATGTTTGAGTGAATCATTGCATGCCGTACTGGCAAACTAGCTCTTTGATTTAGGATAGTGAGGAGTATAGAAAGGGGGTGTGAATGTGGGGATGGATGCTTTGTCTATGGGTCTAATATTTAGGAAGTTTTTGTGGTAATAGGTTTATAGGCAATTGGCGTGCTAATTCAAGTTTATCTTGTTGACATGTTGTGTTTTGCTCGCTGTGGGGAGGATGGAGTCAGCACCACCATGCTGCACGCGGATGGACAAAGGGAGGACTGAGCCAAGGACTTATGCCTTTGCTTTCCTGACAAATAAAGGACACTTGTCCACTTAAAGCCCTCCTGCAACAGAAGGCCTCCAACGTCGACATGGATGCTGAACTTGTATTTTCCGTTTTATTTTTTTGAATGAAGTTTTCAACCGGACTTATTACTGTTCATTATGTCTTCGCTAAAGCTAATTGTTCATTATTCATTATATTTGTCACCTGTTTATCTTCATGTGCTTTTGTTGTTTTGTGTGTTTTTTCTTTTGATCACTGATGAGGATATGTGTCACCAATGTCCTCGCATGCCCGCTCTGTGCCGTGGCATTCGTCCCTGGGGTCGGGGAGGACATGGAGGAATTTTCCCTGTTAAAGTACAGCGGACAGGGTTTTTCGCCTCCATATGGAGTGCGCATGCAATACTTTCGTGAAGTAATGGGTTCAGTTAATGCTAAAGTCATGTTTCATGTATTGTTTCATAGTTTTTCATTGTCTCAGCTGTGAACTCATCGGTTGTTTTTCAGTTTCTTAATCATTGTTCATTACAAATACATGTTAACGTTGCTGTGTTAGTCTGGAACATCATCTCGTGTTTTGGCATGGGTTCTCCTTTATGCATTTTTGATTCAAGGTCATATGTTATGCCCTTTTGTCTCTATCTTCGGTCGTATTGTTACATTATCATTATTTGTTGCTCATTTGTTCTGTTACTTAGTTAAGCATTCATTTACTGGTATACCCTACCTTGCTAATTTGTTTACGATAGTAATGTGTGGTGGACAAGTCCACCAAAGGGAGGATTGTTGGCGCCAAAAAGGTCAAGAGGTCATCTACAAAATGTATTTAGTTGAAGTTGAGTTCGTAGGTTGAAAGTGTTTTCTGGCTAGAGTTCGTGTGTTGTTCCAACATCAGCTCCGAAGGAATTTCCTGTTTTGGTCTCTGCTTGCTTCCAGTAAAAGCTGGAAGCTTATCTGACTTGCTAAGAACTTGATGTGATTCCAAAATGTTCCTGTGTCCCAGACAGGAGGTCTCCACTCACAGTTTCCACAGAGAGATGTGCTACCAAATATGGTCTGGTTCTCGCCTGTTTACTGTTGAATGTTCAAAGGCTGTGGGCTATAAGAAGGGGACCACTCGTGATGGTCTGGGTCTTTTCGGCTGTCCTGAGATGTGAGAAGATAAATAAAATGACCACGCTGTCTCGAATGAAAACTCTCTCTCCGACTCTTTTCTTTAAGAATAACAGAAAACGCCCACAATCTGTTATTTGTCCATCCATCCATCCATTTTCATCCGCTTATCCAGAGTCGGGTTGCGGGGGCAGTAGCGTCGAGAGGCCCAAACTTCCCTCTCCCCAGCCGCCTGAGCCAGCTCCTCCGGGTAAATCCCAAGGGGTTCCCTGGCCAGGTCCGGTAAGAAGTCCGCTCCGACAGCTTCTGGCGTTTTTAAAAAGTATCCCAGGGGCACGGTAAGGGTCGGAGATGTTTAGTCTATCTAATTTCTGACTATATAAAACGATTTCTTCGGTTTTAAAGTGTGAAGTAAACTCCGACGGAGTAAAATCCAAGCTGATCCCATTTTCTTTATCGCTGTGATTTTATGTTCTTTGCACAAACCTTGGTGTACAAGTTACAAAAGTTACAGGCTATATGTTTGAGGAAGATTTTAGTTACTTTAATTTTTTTCAACTAAAACACTGTTTTCATTGTATTACTGTAAGTTGTGATAATGCATATTTTAAAATGAGCTCTGTAGAGTACTTTATTTACTTTTAATTTCTTTGCATTAAGATTGTTTAATAACTTTGACAGGTGTTATTCTTTGTGGCTACTTTTTTTCTCTAGTGTTATTTCCTTTGCACAAACTGAAACTTTGGATGACATTGTTTCTGCGTACATTTTTAATACTTTGATTTCATTTTGTTCCCCAAAGTTTTGTTATTGCACAAAGTTATGTTTATTGCACATTTTATTACAAAAAATGTTGTTTAAGTAATATGCTCAGGTGTTTCTGGCAAGAGTGTTAAAGCATTTGAAAAACCCAAAAATAAAACTCCTCTATTTCATACAACTTATGTTTTTCTTTTTCAAGTGAAATAATTCATGGTGTAGTAGTAAAGCCTTGTAGGAATGAGGCAATTGTTGTATTTCAACTTCCTTTATTAGCTGCATTACAAGGTGTTAAAAATGTACAAGTTCAGTTCTTTAAACAGCATAGCAAACACTTACTCATCACTTGGTAGCTTCAACACCCCACTTGGGCACATATTAGTAAGCGCACATGCGACAGTGACTATCTTGTCAAGCAATGTAATGTCTTCTCCCTCACATGGCACCACTAAACCTAGATGTACAGTGTCATTCAGTATGGCGTACTTGGAGCGCAGACAGCCGATTACACGCTCTACATGGATCCTGACGTGAGCAATTTTGTGAGTCTCATCCACATCTTGTGCTTGTCGCTGACTACGGCCTCTGGTGAATGCTGGGATTTTTAATGTGGCCCCCATCAGGGCAACGCATTGCTTAATATCAAATCCCCGGTCAGATACCACTATATCACCAGGAGACAGCATTTGCAGAAAGCCTGATGACTCAGCTACACGTTTGTCACTAGTACACCCTCCCCATCCTTTGGAGTTGAATGAGATGGCCCCCTGTGGTGTGATGCCAATGAGATATGTCATTGTGTGCCTACTTTTGTAGTTTGAATATGTTTCAGCCTTAGCACGTACATTTTGTACTTTCTCAATGAATACTTCAAAACAGTCTATAATAACTCTGACACAGTCACCAAGCATCTCAACATACTGGTGCGGCATACTGGCCTGGATACATTGGCTTGGTGCCCAGTACACCAAAGGGCTGAGGTGGGCGTAGAGGACATTAACAGTGATGGTAAACACTGCTGACGCGCTTGTCCGGCAAAGCGGAGAGCGCATTTCGATGCTGCGTCAGTGAGGTGAAATCACCACAGCACAGGTGATGAGCTCCGCAGCAGCAGAGCGCTTCAGGCACAAATCAGACAGAAAGTAGAGAACATGTGCGGACATGAACGATTGTGTGCTAATTATAGTTTTTTGGTTGCGCCACTTTGAGAATGAACCGTGCGCTGGACGCAGCTGCCTGGAGTGCTGCACACCAACGACCATCACTCTGCTCTCTGTGGTCTCTGCTCAAAAGAGTCCATGAATGATGTAATATATGATGTAGCTATGATGTGATATATGATGTAGAAAAGGTTTTTCCTGGCTCCCCTGGATGTGTAGGATATCCAGCTCCCCCATAATTTGATCCCTGCTCCTGGATGAAAAACCAGACATTTTCGTCAATACAAGAACCCCCCTGGACGCCCGGACAGAGAGTGAAAAGTGGACATGTCCAGGGAAAAGAGAACGTATGGTCACCCTAGTTTAATATAAAGCAGGAGATTGCAGATACAGTATTTTGCTCATGCCCTTGCTGCCCTGGGCCTGGGCCCTTTAGAGTTCGTGGGCCCCTGGGCAATTGCCCAGTAGCCCAAATAGTTAATCCGGCCTTGACAACAGGCTGTTCGTCTAAACCGGTCAAATCTGGCGGCGGTCGTCGCTTTCACCTCGGTATGAACCATGTGGAGGGACGGAGCTCAGTCCGGATCGCATTCCAGCATGCTGTAGGCCGGTGCATACGACACAAATAGCAGCCGGCAAAGCCAATGTAAACAAAACATTCCAACGAAACAAATGGGTCAGCAGAGGGCTTATTTGTGACCCGTTCCTACAAATTCGCTATGATAAATCACTTCACTGCAATACATAAACTTACCCTTATGGAAATGTCTACAGCAGACCAACATGTGACCTGGGTGTCCTTGGACATTGAGTTAGGTCTTCTGATAGCAGCAATCCATGCCATCCATTGCCTCTTTGTAGCTTCAGATACATCGCTGGAACAACCTCTCTTCCACGCAGAAATCCAAAAAAAACGTGTACCTTTGGCTATTATTTTATTTTATTTTATTTTTTTCCCCGTGTCCTGTCTGGCTGTGAAGCAAACAGAATTGATGTCTGAATGCTGGTGACAAGCCTTACAGATTATACTCTCAGGTGGAGCATCAAAGCATCTGCTTTTAATGTCACGCCTGATACTTAAAACTTTATTGTTATTGTTCTAGAATGCTTTGTAATTCCGACCAGATACGGAGTCAGAGGTGAAAGAGAAAGGAAAAGACAAAAGGTGGGTGGGGTGGGGGGTGGGGGGGTAGATGGCCTACCTGAAGAAATGGAGGAGGATGAATGCCAAGTTGCAATAAATTTTTGTATCTACCAGTGACTCAGCGGAGGATCAGCATTTTAATCCTGAAGTTGGCCTGTGTATAACAAACAGCAGCAATCAAAGAAGATTTTGGTGATGCAGAGTGTTCCACAGCCACTGAGACTGAAGACGTGTGACCTGGATGGCCATAGCAGCAGTGAAAGTTGTTTAACAGAAGCAGACTCCTTATCAGTAGAATCCTGTGATTTAAGAAATGATTTGGCTAAGTGGGCTGTTCGCAATAAGGCAACACGAGCATCTGTTGATGAGCTCCTCGTTGTCTTACGAAAACATGGACATTCTCTGCCTATAGATGCAGGGACACTATTACAAACTTCTCGCCAAATCAATGCAAAGGAATTATGTGGTGGCCATTATCTGTATTTTGGTCTTGAACCAGGAATTCTGAAAATGTGTTCACAGTTTCCAGATGAATTCCTTAAAGACGGTTGTGATGATTTCCCTCCTCTTCCCTGTGTACCCAACAAGTTAAATATTGTACAATCTGATAAGAGCCCTGCGATGGACTGGCTCTCTGTCCAGGGTGTACCTCGCCTGATTGCCCGTTGACTGCTGGAGATGGGCACCAGCCCCCCCGCGACCCTACGTGGACTAAGCGGGTTCAGAAGATGGATGGACGGATGGACAATCTGATAAGTGATCATGTTAAACATTTTATTTTTGTGTTACTGTACTGCATATTTAAATACGGTTCATGAAAGTTTGGTGGAGCTTTGCTTACTTTGTCTTTCCTGTAGACAAAATTGGATTAGATGAAAGATACGGACGAAGCCAAAGAAAGTCCCTCTCTGGCAGCCAACAGAAAACTCCCAGCCACTCCTCTCTCGAAGCCGACGACCATTAAGCCCCAGCCGCTCTCGCTTTGGAAGCCGGCGACCAAGCCCCAGCCACTCCTGTTCTTGAAGCCAACGACCATTAAGCCCCAGCTGCTCTCGCCCTCAAAGCAGACAACCAAGCTCCAGCCACTCCCGAAGCCGACAACAGTCAACTCCAAGACTCTCCCGCCATCGAAGCCGTCATCCAAGCCCCAACCACTCCCTTTCTTGCAGCAATTATCCAAGCCCCAGCCACTTTTTCTCCCACAGCCAACAACCAAGCCCCAGCCACTCCAGTTCTCGCAGTTCTTCTAACTCCTCCAACTTCCCTTTGTCAGAAGAAAGTAAGTTTAATTTTACAAGTCTTCATTTTAATGATTCTAATGAGGGATGGTCATTCCAAGCTACAATATTATTAGATAACAGGTGTGCTCCTTCCGCTTTCCAGAAGAAAGTCCTTCAGCTGGTCATTGAAATATGTGATTCTGGAAGAACGGATCTCGGAAGGACACATGGCACATCAGTGCAATTCAAGCCCGCAGACACCCAGATGGATTTCAGGGAACTGGAGAGTTGTCTCAAAAATGGTTCGGCGTCTGCAGTGATGCGGACGCTGAGCCGATCTGTCGTGGTGAAGAGGTAGCTGAGCCAGAAAGCCAGGCTCTCGATTTACCGGTCGATCTACGTCCCAATCCTCACCTATGGTCATGAGCTTTGGGTAATGACCGAAAGAACGAGATCGCGGATACAAGCGGCCGAAATGAGTTTCCTCCGTAGTGTGGCCGGGCTCAGCCTTAGAGATAGGGTGAGGAGCTCGGACATTCTGGAGGGACTCGGAGTAGAACCGCTGCTCCTCCGGATCAAAAGAAGTCAGTTGAGGTGGTTTGGGCATCTGGTCAGGATGCCTCCTGGATGCCTCCCCGGGGAGGTGTTTCAGGCATGTCCTGCTGGCAGGAGGCCTCGGGTCGACCCAGGACACGTTGGAGAGGTTACAATCCAATCTGGTCCGGGAACGCCTTGGGGTCCTGCCAGAGGAACTGGTGGAGAAGGCCGGGGAGAGGACGGTCTGGAGCTCCCTAGTTGAGATGCTGCCCCTGCGACCCGGACCCGGATAAGCGGAGGAAGACGACGACGATGCTACACATTACGTTTCCTCAAGGATTTGGTTCTGATGGGTGATTGGTTACCCTCTTTATATGCCCCATCTATTTTGGGGTGGAGTGAATATCAATTGCTGTTGGAAAGAATTTTCCCATGCTGATGAACAGCAGACATGGTGATGGTCTCTGTTGTTTCCTCTGTAGATGCTGTTGTCACCACAAACCAGATGACCCAGACACAAGTAATAGAGATTGTGTCTAAATATTTGAAATATGCACCAGAGAGAGTGGGTGGTGGTGGCCGGAAAAAAAAAAAAAAAAAAAAAAAAAACTCCCTCTGTCACAATGGGTGTAGCTAACCTCTCCATGAGTTTTCCTGTTTGCAGGTGGGCGCACCCAGAGAGCAGCTGCTGCGAATTCCCTCATCAGCTTGCAGGGGATTTAAGGAGCGGTGTGACAACTCACCAGTGCCGGATGATTACTCGCATTGGGTACTCTCATCATCTGCCTGTTACCAGCTCGTCAACCTGCACTCTCACCTGTTACAACAAGGCGCCTCCGGATTTCCTGTCCACCCGCCACATCGCTTCTCCCTTTGGCCGTCTGCTCTCCTGCGCTCACCTGCCCGCTTCTGGAACCGGTGCTCAGCTCCCAGCCTCCTCCAACAGCTACCACTCAGGCCTGACACGCCCCCCTCTCAGAGCTCCACTACCTTACTGGAATCCATTAGCCTCCATTCTATCACACCTTCCCCTTCTGCTTTACATTACTCATTCTTGTTCTCTGTCTCAGAACGCTGCCTGAACCGCCCTCCTCCGACGTCTCCCCAGCCTCGTCAAACTCAAATAAAGATATATTATTTTTACTCACCTTGTCTCTTCGTGATTCTGCATGTCGTGGGTCAAAAGACTCGATCCCAACATGACACCCTCCCTTGAGTGACTAGTTCTGTTTTCATTTTTTTTTAAATTAACTTTTATTTTTTATTTTAACTTTTCAAATTTTTGATAGCTACTTCAATTGACTAACAATTGTTATTCCTTGTTGCTGGTATAAATAAAAAGTTTGTTTTCTTTGACTATTTCTTTATTCGCCTGATGGCATTTATTCTGTTTTAATCAGTTTTGCACACAGCTATGAATGAATACAGTAAATCATATGAATGTGTAAAAATGTAGAAGCCAGTTGGGTATGGTGGTAAATGTTGAAATTGTGTTGGAAAATCAACATTAATTAAACATTTTAAAGGCGTTGTGATATCAACGTTGAGTCAATGCTGGATTTGGTTTTGATTTTTAAAGGTGAATCATTGTTCAAACATGTTCCAGCATCGGCATATCAACGTTTATTAACCTTTCAAAATCAAAACCAAATCCAGCGGTGATTCAACCATGGTCCATGACGTTGATTCAACCTTGAATCACTAATGATATGCCCGCAGGGAGGACAGGAAGATAGGAAAATAAAAACCAAGAAAACAAAACAAAGTTCTTAAAAAATAAAATGTAGGTAGATTGATCCCACTACCCGTTTGTACCTGTATAAAGCAATAATTTATCAGTATGTAGTATTTATAGAGTTGACACAATTCAGATCATCTTCAAAACTCCGTCCCACGCCCAGGGACATATCTAAGCATTTTGGGCCGAGGCAAAATAGATCCCTGCCAGGTATTTTAAGTTGAAGTGCTATCTGTTTTTATATTAGACTTTTTATATTTGCATTTAAAGTCCAAAAGTGAAGACTCGGACTCGGACTTGAGGGCAAAAAAACCTGATCGGGACATCCCTAGTGAATGCCCAGAGCCACCAGGTTGTTCAGTTGAATAAGTTTGTAGAACTTTGTAAACTGTCCAAAATGATGTAAATGATCAGGCTGACATCACATAAGGGTCATACAGATTGTGTTCAAGCTAAAGATGAATTATAAATAATTGCCTGTGTCAATACTTGAAAACAAAAATATGAAAAAAAGATTAGTTTTAAAAAGCATCTCTAAAATGTACGGATCAAGACAAATTAAACTGTTGATTTTCTGGAGTTATTGTCCAGAATTTTCTATATAAATGCTTTTTGTAAATGTTTTATTGTACAGAAACTTGGTAAAGATTGGAAAAGGCTGCATGTGGCGCAGCAAGGAAAAAGTAAATGAAATGCAAGGTTATTCTGCCACGTGGAAAACAAGAGTGCCATGATTTATAAATAAAGACGTGTTCTTTCTCACTTCTAAAATGGAGTCAGAAGAAAACCAGTGAAAGGAGGGAAGGAAGTGAGAAGGGTAAGAGAGGGTTACCAGCATTTATCTCTTCATAA
>SSNQ01034631.1:856270-886477 GCA_006942095.1 Nothobranchius kuhntae
ACTTATGTTATTTATTACTTGATTGTTCAAGCTACCTCACAGAAGTGATCTGTTGTTAAAAATTAAAATAAAAAGGTAATTAAATAAAAAATAAGGAACATTCTGGAACTGTTTCTTCCTTTTCTTTATTATTATTATTATTATTTATGTATCAAAAGTATTGGATCGGGACTCGGTATTGGCAGATTCTCAAAATCAAATGACTCGGACTCGGACTCGAGGGCAAAAAAACCTGATCGGGACATCCCTAGTGAATGCCCAGAGTCACCAGGTTGTTCAGTTGAATAAGTTTGTAGAACTTTGTAAACTGTCCAAAATGATGTAAATGATCAGGCTGACATCACATAAGGGTCATACAGATTGTGTTCAAGCTAAAGATGAATTATAAATAATTGCCTGTGTCAATACTTGAAAACAAAAATATGAAAAAAAAGATTAGTTTTAAAAAGCATCTCTAAAATGTACAGATCAAGACAAATTAAACTGTTGATTTTCTGGAGTTATTGTCCAGAATTTTCTATATAAATGCTTTTTGTAAATGCTTTATTGTACAGAAACTTGGTAAAGATTGGAAAAGGCTGCATGTGGCGCAGCAAGGAAAAAGTAAATGAAATGCAAGGTTATTCTGCCACGTGGAAAATAAGAGTGCCATGATTTATAAATAAAGATGTGTTCTTTCTCACTTCTAAAATGGAGTCAGAAGAAAACCAGTGAAAGGAGAGAAGGAAGTGAGAAGGGTAAGAGAGGGTTACCAGCATTTATCTCTTCATAAACATGGAGTTTCACTCAGCTAACACGTGTGGCACAGCCTCTCTGGTCAGTCAGATTCACTGATGGAGAGAAACCAAAGTGGCATCGCTGCTACATTTCAAATAAATGAACATTCTCCACCTCTTTTCCTTTTCTGTGTCTCTTTTTACTTTGTTTTCCCAAAGACACCATGTCTTTGTGAACACAGGTCTCTGCTGTTAAACCCTGACTCCAGCAACCCTCGTTGTCTCTTTTGCCATCTTCATTGCCCTCAATCTTGTCTTCTCTCCACTGATTATCAATGCAACACCTTTAATAACATCCATCAGCCCACCGCTTTCCCACCCTCTTATACCCACTTCATTTATACGGGGAGTGAGCATCACAGACGGCATGCAATTTAGGCTAAAAAGAAGATGGATGTGCTTTTGTGTGAACATGCTCAAGAGCCCTGCTGCAGACAGTAGATGGAGAGGAGAGGCCCTTTGGGTGTGTGACTTCTTTCTGCTGTCTTCATTCAGTAAACTTTACCTTAACGGATGGTGTTGTTACCTGCGCGGACAGTGCTGTACGTAACTGCAAATCTTTTACTTCTACAAAATGGAAAACCCTCCAATACCATTAATCAGCTTAGAGAGAAGGAAGGACATGATGAAACAGTTGGAGAGTTCTGAATTAGCATCTTGCTACCTGAGACATAAATGGGGATGTGAAAACCCTTTGTCAGTGAAATTTTAGAAGAAGGCAGCTGAAGACCGTCTTAATAAGACTGAGGAGCAAAATGTGTAATCAGGTAAAGCTTTTTAGTTTAAGAAGCCCAGTTATTTTGTGCCCCCAACATATTCCAATCAATCCAGAAAAGCTGAATAGAAGCTTCTGAGATGCTTCTCCGTCATCCAGGTCATGGTATTCCAAAGGGGTCGGAATAGAATAGAATAGATCCCACGGAGGGGAAATTCACTTGCCATGGCAGCACATACATTTAAAGAAAAGGAAGAAGATAAGATTGCAGATAAACACACAAAGGCGAGAAGCTATTATTGTAGCCTTCAACCACGCCAAAACAACGAATAAAAAGGAAACTTAAGCAGCATAAGGGACACAGACATACTAATGTTCATCCGGTATTGCACAAGTATTGAACGCATACTTAATATTGCATTGATGTTACTATGTGACAAGATAATGTCAGTACCAGTTACACTGAGGAGGTATAAACTCTTACTGCAGAGGGGATGAAAGATCTGTGGTAGCGTTTTGTTTTACATCTGGGATGTCTCAGTCTGCCTCTGAAGGAGCTGTTCATGGATCCCACAGTGGAATGCAGTGGGCTAGAGGGGTTTTCCAAGATGGAGGTCATCTTCACCAGCATCCTCCTTGCACACGTCTCCTCAACTGAATCTAGTTGGCAGCCCAGAAGAATGAAGGCAAGTGGACTTCTTTGGTTTCTTGAAGATGTTTCGCTTCTCATCTGAAGAGCTTTGTGAATTCTGACTGGAACATGGAAGCGTGAAGCCTATAAACTGTAGCTGTCTGTTGTTGCTTAATGTGCTAAACTATTGGTATAGAGCTCCGGACGTCACGTGACTCTCAGAGAGTAGACGCCATGTTGGCAGCAAAGGTAAACAAAATGAACCGGATCAGCTTGGATTTTACTCCGTCTGAGTTTACTTCACACTTTAAAACTGAAGAAATCATTTAATATAGTCAGAAATTAAATAAATTAAACATCTCTGACCCCTACCGTGCCCCTGGGATACTTTTTAAAAACACCAGAAGCTGTCGTAGCGGACTTCTTACCGGACCTGGCCAGGGAACCTCTTGGGATTTCCCCGGAGGAGCTGCCCAAGTGGCTGGGGAGAGGGAAGTCTGGGCCTCTCGACTTAAGCTACTGCCCCCGCGACCCGACTGCGGATAAGCGGATGAAAATGGATGGGATGGATGGACAAATTTCATAGATTTACACGTAAGTAGTTTAAATAGAGTGCTGTGCTGTTTGAATGTATAAACTGAACTCCAAGAGAAATCACTAGTTTGATTTTTTTCCGTGAATAAAATAAATGTCAGGCAGGAGCGTCTCAGGATCTGTCTGAGATCTGTCTCGGTGACACAGATAATAGCAATCCAAAGTGCTTTTTATGTGTGATCTGACAATTGATCAACCATTGCTTAAAAATGAAATACAGCTTAGCCGGTTAAATGCTGTGATCATAAAACACGTAAACGGCAGCACGCAGAACTCACGAGGCAATGTTTTGCGTGATGTTTACTTGTTGCTATGAGTAATAAGACAGAAAAAGCCACGCCAAAATAAGTTTAGGAAGCCCGCTAAGAATCATAATAAAAGCATTTAAAATAAATACCATACACAGTTGAGGAAACGTTGGTTTAAGTACCTGATATGAAGTGGTCGCTGCATAAGTGAAAACCTTTACTCTCGGGATCCCACAGTTTCATTTCAGCCCGGTCACTAGCGCGTTTCATTACAATGATCCAACGTTTGCGGCGTTCCTGATCTTGGGGAATCCTGTAGATGGCTCATCCCTTATCTCATCCGCATCGGTTCTGCATCCTGGGGCACAACAGGAATCTACCATATATCCCGTTTGATTGAGTTTTCTGACGATAACAAATAGCCCAGCTGTGGGCTTCTGCCTGCCAAGATGGCGCAGTTTTGATTTGAACTGTTGCATGCTGGGAGAAGTGACGTCAACTCCCGGAGCTCTAAAGGTAATTTTAGCTCATTAAGTAACAACAGACAGCTACAGTTTATGAGCTTCACGCTTCCATATTCCTGTCAGAATTAACAAAGGATGAGAAGGGAAATGTCTTCAAGAAGCCAATGATGTCCACTTGCCTTCATTCCAACAACCCACTGGAGTCTCTGAGATGTACGATAGCATATTAGCATTACTCCAAATAACATCAAATTAAACAAATTACATTTGTGTTACTTAGTTTTAAGAAGTCAAAGTGGTGAAAGAAATATGTTAAAAGCAGACATCTGATATTTTGCTAACTTAAAATAGTTCTAGAGTTTACACAAAACATGTGAATGAAGTTCTATGAGCAAAATCCCTCTCACAGAATGTGTATTTTTAGCGTTTATTGTTGACATTTTCAGAATCTTTAGGGGAAAAAAAGAAAAAGAAGGTGTTGCTGGCTACGTTCAACCTTCCCCAGCATTAGCTGAGACACTATGTTATCTGGGAGGGGCTTGAGGTAGAGCCGCTGCTCCTCCAGCATCGACAGGTAAGAGGTGGTTCTATGCCTTCTGTGACATCACAAACAGAGAAGTTTTTAACTGTCTTGTTCCGGGTACATAATTGTTAAACCCATCGTTAGACAGAAAATGTGTTTGGGAAGTAGAGGCAGCAGAGGTCTACGTAGCAGCTCAAAGGATAAAAAAGGTGCTTTTTGCATAATATGTCCCCTTTAAGCACTATTTCCAGAATAAAATAAATCTTGAGTAAATGAATGCCATTATGCTTCTAAATCCTGCTTCATTTCTTTACTCAGTATTTTTCTTCCTCAACATTTCAACATTATTCTTGACACATCGGGTTTAATCTAAAAACATAAAAAAACCTTCTCTTCTTCTCCTTACCTTTGTTGTTTTAACTGCCCCTAAAATGCTACATGACTCGTATTCAAAAGGAAACTGCTGCGGTATGATTAGAGTGTGACATACTGTATGTGGGTCTTGACCTTTAAATTCATAAAACAATTACATGTCAAACACGAGCCAGCTGGGTAAAAACATTCCTCTACTGGTGATTGATGGCCAGACAGGCGGGACTGTGTTGTTTCTTAGCACAGCTGTTACCAAGAACATGTCATAAAAGTTATTAATTTGTAAAGTATCTTCAAATAAGCTCAGACTAGATGTTTTCATCTGTATTTTTTATTATCTGGAACCATGTAACAATATTTATTAAACCAATTATTCCACAATCTGTGTATTGTATGCCGAGGACTCATCCAGAACAACCTGATTCAAACTAAGCAGGGGTTCTATCCAGTTTCCACATAGTAAGAGCTGTTTTAGAGGCCACGAGTGACTAATGGCATCATGACTACATGAGGGAAAACCTCTCAGCAGACCTGATGCAACCTCAGGGTCAGTGGCTTCTTAACATATGTGCTGCCAGCGCAGAGAAAAAAGAGCTAAGCACCACAACTGACATCAAGGCTGGTTGAATGCCAAGCTCCCCCCACCCCCAACACAAGGCTCCACTTTAAATGTACAATATGCACATGGAAATATAATCCTAAGATAAACAGGAAGGTTGTTGTGAACAGATTGCATGTGTTTGTTAGGGCTCATCTGCCATGATGGGTCTTGTGGTGAAAAGTGCATACCCCACAAGGCCCAATGACATGGACAACTGCTGAAGGGCTGTCCTCAACGATCACATCTTCCTACAAAAGACCCATACCAGGGAGCTGAACAGCACAAAGGGCAGCAGCCTAAAAATAATTGCCAAGCCTGTAGAGAATCTCTACCAAATACAGCGGCCATGAATAATAACCATCAAGGCTCTTGAAAGAAACATCAGCTGGGTTTATAGATAACAGCTGTAATAGAATTTTTTTTAATGTGGTTAAAACACATCTTAGTTTAAACCCTGTTCCATATGTTTTTTATGTTCCAGCTATTATTACTGACTGTCTTTCAATTATCAAAAAAACATCTGATAAAATATGGCAGAAATATGAAACTGAATGTTTCTTCATTGCTCATCTCCTCTAAAACAAATACACCCATGTGTTTACCTATTGGACACTTTTCATCAATGCTCACCAACCGCTTTTCTTGCATCCCATCGATCCCTCTTAGTTAAAGAAGCCTCATTTGCAGTCTCCTTCTTGACATTTTTCCTCTCCTGTCTCTTTCATTTCCAAACTCTGACAGGCTGTGCAGATTTTGGCACTTTTCTGTTCTCCTGTAATCCTTTGCCAGACTTTCCTCCTTCACAAATATACAAGGATTTCAGTGGAAATGCAATCAGACATCAGATGGTCAAAAAGACAGTCCAGCATCTTCTGTATAATTTATAAATCAGTAAAAAATAAACATCAAATGTCAGCTGATTGTCCAAAAGTAATGACATTTTGTCAGGAAATAACTAAAAATAAAAATATGTTTGAGATCAGTCAGTCTAATTGAAAATGACTCTACTAAAATAGCCTGATACTTAAAACAAAAATGGAAGAAAACATTAAAAGCCTTTAAAAATCTCCCATCAGTTTCTGTAAATACCACATTTTGGATTTTTTCATGTGACTTCTGATCCAGATGATCATTTACTTTGTCGCCACGTTTTCACAAAAAAAAATGTCTATGCTGCAACCCGATCTGTGGTGCATGTAATGGTCTGATGCAAACATGACATCGAATTCAAGAATCAAAACAATGAGGCGTCATCCAAGCAATAGGAACCGATTGGTTCTCAGCTTTTCATCAGCATCTTGTAAACATCATTAGCTGTTTGATTCATTTCTGTCTCTTTAATTTGCTTTTGTTGCAAGAATGATGAAACATGTTTTCAGATTCTGATAAGTGGAATTAACTGACGCATGCAGGTGTGACTAAAAAGCAGAAAGACACATTTTTAATTCACAGCCTCCTGAATTTCCCCCGAAAATAGAAGAAGTCACTAATCTACAGGATGACATGAGTTGCCTCAAGTTCAGCTGCTACGTCAACCGAAAAGGGTTCTTTTTACACATTTTGCACCGAAATTCTACACAGCTGAAATACCTCAGTATGGCAATGCATGCCCCCCCATCAGCCTGAAAATGCATTAATTCAGCTGGAGGAAACACACAGGCAGGAGGACAGACAGAAAAGAGTGAGAGGCTGTGAAAGAGTGAGGCTAAGAGAAAAGGAGAGGATCCTGCATCTCAAGCCCTCCAGAAATCAATTGTACAAACTTCTCCATGAGTGCTCTCCTTTGCCCTGGTACATTCTGAACCAGTCAAATCAATTCCCAGGCGTGTGTGCATGTGTGCACGCTTGTGTGTGTGTGTGTGTGTGTGTGTGTGTGTGTGTGTGTGTGTGTGTGTGTGTGTGTGTGTGTGTCTACCCATGTTATTGAGACAGGAAAGAGAGATGGAAGAGTACAACACAGGGACAGAGAGAGGAAGATAAAATGGATGGACTTCAGGGGACTTAAGGTAAACGATAAGATTAGATATTGTTAAAGGTCACCAAACTGATGTCACTCTAAGCATAATTTGAATTACAGATGCAGAATCTGGTTGAGATGTGGACCCCCTTTAATATATAAAATTACTTTGTTGGACAACAAATGAATGAAATGACCACTTTTATGATCTTCCGTAAAAGCACTTGCATACAAATGTATGCAGACGAGGCTCCAATGTACACTTCAGAAAAGATCTGGCCACATTCTCACAACTGAAATGGCTCAATTCCAAAAGTGGTTATCAAAATCCTCCATCCATCCATTTTCTTCCACTTATCCGGAGTCCCCTGCCACTTTGGCTAGCTACTCTGGGGGAATCCCAAGGCATTCCCTGGCCAGCTGGGAAACATAGTCCCTGCAGGATGTCTTGGCTCCTCTTGATGTGGAGGAGCAGCAGTTCTACTCTGAGCCCCTCCTGGAAGACTGAGCTTGTCACACTGTCTCTAAGGTGGAAACCAGACACCCTTTGGAAAAAAACAAATTTTCGGCCCAAGGTATCCTGGTGATCTGAGAGCCGTTCCTCCCCACCACACCTCTCCAGGTCTCACTTTCATTTCCCACGTGAGCGTTAAAGTCCTCCAGTAGATTGAGGGGGTCACTGGAGGGAGTGTTCTCGAGCACCCCCGTCCAAGGACTCCAAAATGTGCAGGGAGTCCTGAACTGTCCCCCCACACGTAGACAGAGGGAGGCTACCCTCTCATTCACCAGCATAAACACCAGGGGTGGCTGGTCCTTAGGGGTGATTGGGGCGACGCCCTCCCAAGAAAAAAGGAGGTTGTTTTTTTCTTTTCATCTGCTTCTCATCATTGCTGTTCAGGTCCACCATTGTGGTTTGCTTGTCTGTGTTGTCCAACCAGTTTGAGCCCTCCCTGCTGGGAGGTCCACCCTTAAGGGGCGATAGGGGGCGATCAGTAAAATCGCCTTCTATCACCCTCATTGAAAGTAATGTAAATGCTTTCCCCCGACTTCCCGGAGCAACAGTGCAGCTTCTAGGGGCTGTTGGGATGTCTCCCCATATGCCCACGTCACGCGTTATGCCCCAATGCAGGTAGCGTTAAGGGCAAGCACAGAGCGGCAAACCATTTCCATCATGGCGAGCTGCTTGAGCAACACTTGTCTCTTTGAAAGAGTTTCTATTTATTGCTGCACCTAAAGGATCTTCTGACATCATTTAACTCTGCAGTCAGAGATGCGAGGGTTTCCTACTTCTCCAACCTGGTGTCCCAGAGCAAAGGGAACCCCAAGGTGCTGTTTAACACCATCAGCAGTATCGTCTCTCCTGCCACTCCTACAGCCTCCGAGTGGATACTCTGTTGCAGACTGTGAGAACTTTCTGTCTTTCTTTGTGGACAAGGTCAATAAGGTTAGATCTAGCATCTCTCCTTCAGCCTTATCGCTGCCTCTCCCAACTCCAACCAGGCCCATCATCCCAGAGCGCTTTGCTCCTGTTTCGTTGCCTGAGTTAACCAAAATAGTTAACTCTATGAAGACCTCTGCATGCCCCCATGACATCTTACCCTCATCTTTGTTTAAAAGTGCTTTTCAGTCCATCGGTCCCAGCGTGCCCTCCATTATTAATGCTTCTCTGGTTTCTGATCAGATCCCTGCTTACTTTAAGAATGCTGTAATCCACCCGCTTCTTAAAAAACCGAGTCTCGACCTCTCTCGACCTCTCTCTCCATAGCAGCTTCAGACCCATCTCTAAACTTCTGTTCATCTGTCACACCCGGTCATGTCTCCCCGTTTAGTTCAGCCTTGTGTCTCGTTGATTGCTCCCACCTGCCTCTCGTTTCCCAATCACCTTAGCTCCCAACCCTCCTGTATTTAAACCCTGTCTGTTCTCTGTACTGTGTCGGATCATTGTTTCATTGTCCAGCGTGCTTAATAAATCCTGGTTAACCGTTCCTACCTGCTGCCTGTTTACTCCCCGGTCTGGATCCACGCCTTTCCTCCGCTCCACTCCGCAGCACGTCGTGACAGAATGATCCGACCCAAACCCGTTGTGAGATCCAGCAAGGAGATTCTCCCGTGGGAGCACCTGCTTCAGTGGCTCACCCCGAGCCACCACCCAGCTTCTCCATCGCCTTCCCCTGCTCCAGTTCTGCCTCGCCGAAAACGCCGTCCTCGGCCATCAGCCGCAGCAATCCTCGCTGCTCTCCCGGAACCGGACGAGGGGTCGGACCGGGAGCCGCTTCCGGATCGCTCCAGCTTCGTGGGCACCCGCCTGGCTGTGTGCTCCCCGGGAGTTGGCCCACGACGTGGAGAGGCATGCCGGGCTCCACCGCAGCGGCTGGTCCCTGGACGGAGCCGCGAGCTCGCTGNTCCTGAGCTCCTTCAAAGGAATCTCCTACCATCTTTATGCAGATGACATCCAACTGTACATCTCCTTTAAGCCCCATGAGATGTCTAAGCTGCAGCTGTTACACACCTGCTTAGACTCTATCAAAACCTGGATGGCTGGGAGCTTTCTACAGCTGAATGAAGATAAGACTGAGATCCTCATCTGTGCCCCAGACAAGCTGGTTCCCAAAGTCAGAGACTCTCTTGGTCAGCTTGCTTCTCACACCAAACCTTCTGTCAAGAATCTTGGCGTGACCTTTGACCCAGCTCTCGCCCTGGGTTCTCATGTCATTTCTCTTGTTATCCCTTCCTTCTGTCCCGCTCTGAACGTGAGACAGTTATCCACACCTTCATCCCCTCACGCTTAGACTACTGTAACTCTCTTTTCACGTGTCTGAGCAGAACCTCCCTGAACCGTCTACAGGTGGTCCAGAATGCCTGTGCTCGGCTTCTGACCAAGTCCTCCAAACACACCCACATCACCCCGCTTCTCCTCCAGCTTCATTGGCTGCCAGTCAACTTCAGTGTTCATTTCATGATCCTGGTTCTGGTCTATAGGGCCTTACACCATCTTAGCACCATTTTACATTGGTGATCTTCTTGGTCCCTACACCCCCAGCAGGTCCCTGAGGTCCAGTGATCAAAGCCTACTGGTTGTGCAGCACCAGGCTAAAGACCAAAGGTGACAGATCATTTGCTGCTGTGGCCCCCAGACTCTGGAACTCTCTCCCTCTGAGCCTGAGATCAGTGGACTCAGTGAACTCCTTTAAAAAGCAGCTGAAGACTCACTTGTTCAAGCTGGCCACCTATTCCACCTTCCTCATGATCCACTGATTTCCCTCTCTCCTGTTCACTCTCTCTCTTTCTCAACATTTTTTTAATCCCAATTGCCTAATTTTGCTCATTTTAAATATATTTTTAATCATTTTCTAAATGCTTTTTTATATTTTTCGCTTTTATGAAGCGCCTGGTAATTTTTATCTTGAGAGGCGCTATAGAAATGATACTTTCTACTTCTTCTTCTTCTATTCGTCGTACCAACGCGGATAAAATGGCAACAGTGAGGTGAGCAGGAACCGACATCTCCTTAATCGCCTCATAGACTGTGTCAAATGTTGTGGCGTGTTCAAATTAGCCTTGCGGGGAAAAGATGAAAGCGAAGACTCAAAGAACGCAGGCATTTTTGGGGGATTAGTGGACTTGAGGCATCATTGGATGAGGTGTTTGAGGAGCACCTGAAAAAAGCAACCATTTTCAAGGGCACGTCATAAACTGTTCAGAACAAGCTGCTGGACAGCATGCTGGCGGTCGTCAGGAAGAGCATTACTGAGGACGTCATGGCAGCTAAATGTGTTGCCATCCAAGCTGATGAGACTACCGATGTGTCAACACAGACACAGCTCGTGCTTGTGGTTAGATACATTGACGCACAGCACGCAGTGCAGGAGCGCTTTTTTGAATTTCTCCTTGTTGTGGATTCGACGGCCAACTCGATCGCCAGTGTGCTTTTGGATAGACTGATCACCCTCTTTCCTGATGCTCACAAGGAGAAGCTCATCGCCCAGGCTTATGATGGAGCCAGTGTGATGAGAGGTGATAAGGCCGAGGTCCAGCAAAAGGTGCGCGAGCATTTCCAAAATGCTCATTATGTGCATTGCTATGCACGTCAGCTCAATCTGATTATGCAGCAAGCAACCTCAACAATCCCTGCCGTGAAATTTTTTTTTTCTGGTCTGAGCGGTGTTGCCAGCTTTTTTGTCCACTCGCCCAAAAGCACCAGCATTCTGGATGAGGTGGTCGCTAGAAGGCTGCCTAGAGCTTCGGCCACAAGATGGAAGTTTAACAGCAGAACTGTCAACACCATGCATGAGCACCTGGAAGACCTCATTCAGTGTTTTGAAGCCATCAACTCACCTGGTTCTTTTGACGGCAACACAATTAGAGAACTATGTGGGTTTCTCAGGATGCTGCAGGACGAGGATTTCCAGGTTTTTTATTTAAAATTTTTTTTGCAGCTGTTTAGTAAAATTATACCTCACGTGGACATCCTGTACAAGAAACTGTAGAAGAAGGATATCAATGCAGTCTTCATCAAGCACATCCTCCAAATCTTCATGAAATGACTGTTTTCCATCAAAAGTCATTTTCCCCCTTTCCTCTGACACAGAACTAGTCTGCATGAGATATGGCCTCAAGGTCTCACGCATTTGCTTCTAACCTGCTTCTTTTCAGCTCAACAGAAGAATGAAGAATGGAATCTCTCTTTTTAATTAATCAAAGAACTCTATTTTAATAAAGCTAATCACGCAAAGTGTTAGTCAATAAATAAGATGTGACCAATCTGTGAAATCAAAATATTAATTACTTTATTATAATCCTATATGAGGAATATGACTTTAAATGTTCCACTAGGACTGATCACACGTAGCGTTCAGACATGACACATTACTTTCACTGATCCAATCAGAATCTGCCAGATCTGACGGAGGCGTGGTTTTGATGGTGTTTGGTAAAATCTGTCAACTTTTCATTCGACCATAAACCAAAACATCCGAAGTATAAAACTATGCCCACATCATCTCTAACGCCAGTTCAAAGCGTTCTAGAGAAGTGTCGGAGTGGCCAATCCGTAACTTTCCTCTTCAGCCGAAAGAGCCAACGACAAGCTGGAAAATCTGTTGCCGTCCCAACTGCGGTTCCTTTCAGAATAAAAGGTGAACCATCAAGACCCAGGTTTGAGTCTCGTTAGACGCCTACAAAATCGTTATGACCCGGAAGTATCTCACAGACTGGTGGTCGGCTGCCGCTGCTTTTCCTACCGGCTTCGGTTCCAGAAAAGGTCACGCTTCACCTTGGCATTCCTGATCTAACGGGGACTTCCGCTAAGGGTATGTAGGCCGGCGAAATGGCGTCAAATGTGTTTATGAATCTCCTAATCAAAGCTTAGCGCGAAGACATCACCTTCAGTTCCCATCAGAACTAATCGCTTCATCGGATTAGCTGGTTCTGAGCAACATTACACCTCACCCCATTCACCCTCTCATCCACCTTAGTTACACCATGCATTTAGTGTTTAAAGGTAGTCTAGTTTAATTTGTTTTAGTGATAAATTTTTAAACTTTTAAACTTGAGTCTCTCTTCTGTTGTCTCTGAGTGAATACGAAGCTGTTATTTGTCACGTTATGGAGGATGGTTCGGACCCAAAATGCAGATACCCAGGATGACACGAGGCAGGAGTAGATAAAGAAAAATCCTTTTATTTGAGGATGAACAAAAATAAATCCAAAGGTAGCGAGCCTAAAGTCCAAAACTCCAAAGCAGGAGAAACAAAGCTCATCAAGAGCACAAACTGAGATGAGACACAAAAAAAAACTTACAGAGGACGAACAAACGCTGACAGAATACAAACAACAACAATGGACTGACAAGAACATTGATACAAGGAGAGGCTTTATACACTGGGAGGAGCAATTAGGGAAACAGGAAGCAGGTGTGTAGAGTGAGGCTGGAGGAAAGGCAGGTGACAACAATTATCTGGATAGGGAAGAGAACCAGTGGAGGGCAGATAAACCTAAAACTATATAAAACACAAAACTAAACCTAAAGACTAAGGGAAGGACTCACACAAACACATACACATACTGACACACACACACACACACTCATACACACATACAATGAACTGGGGAACAAGAGGCTGGAGCTACAACTTAAGACACACAACAGAGATGCAGACAAAGGACACATGAGGGCACCATGAAACACAAAAGGAGAACCTGGAGTGGGAACTGGAGGGGCTGGGGAACAAAGGGACACAGAACATGACATTATCTAATCCCTGCATTAAAAAGTTCCAACCTTCTGGTTTAAAATAACCTCACAGATCCACAAGGTTGATTTCATATTTCCTATGGAATCATATGCCTTATGGCTTATTAAATAACATGTAATTTAAATCATTACAATAATTTTACTTTGACAAACTCAATTCAATTTCTTGTAACCTATTAACGCAATTAATTGAAGTTGGATCACCGATTCCCTTTTACAATGTGAGGCAAGTGAATGGAAACCACAGACTGACCTTTGTACTTGACCTTTAGCCAATCGACAGGTGCACCCCTAGTTGTTTATAAACTGAGCTTTCTACCTTTGAGAGCTGGTGAAATTTGACTTAGGAGTGGAATAGCCCTTTAAACTAACCATAATTATAACCAAAGCACTAAATAATCAGCATTTTACCTGTCACTCGATTGTCATTTCAGACAACCGTGTGACATTTACAAAACACTTCAAAGTTATTATATTATAAGCAAACTTTCCATGTCGCTGTTTCACACTCAAGTCAGAGAAATTTTATTTTTGATGCATAAAACTTCTTAGTGTTGTCATGTTCTTATGTTTAATTTTTTGATTGCTCTGACATTTGGATTTACTAACAGGCATTGTTGGTCTTCCCTCAGGCAGTCATCTCAACAGCAGTAGCAGGAGGCCACAGAAACCACCACCAGAAGGACAACTGCCTTGGGAGAGGACGAGAAGCAGAGGCTGTGGGAGAAGATCTGCAACACCATCCTGACTCACACCAGAGAGGTTCTCCTTCACCAACCACCTGGTCAGTGCCACACTGCTACAAGCAGAAATGTTTGAGCAGCACTGCCACAAATTTCCCTGCTCTGAATGCCACGGTGAAGGCATACCCCTTGTTCAACAAGAACAAACTGAAGACAGAACTATCTCTGGTCTATGAGAACCCTGAGTTCAGGAGCTGCTGCGGTGTGCTGGCGTTGTAACAGCTTCTCATGAGATACAACCTCCAGGACACGTTTTCTGAGACATCCTCATCACAACCCCAATGATGACAGCTGAGGCTGAGAGGTGCTTCTCAACTCTCAAAAGAATTAAGAAATTTCTGAGAAATTCAATGACCCAGGAACACCTTAATGCGCTGGCCATGCTGTCCATAGAGAGGGAGCTAGTCTGGTCCATGCCTGACTTCAATGAGGCCATTGATCACTTCGCTGCTTTGAAAGACACATGAGCAAAGTTTCATTACAAATGAACAGGTTCTATATCTTTGCTTGTGGCATAAACTACTCGCTGTGAAACTTTTATTTCTTTTTCTCAAAATGCAACAAACCAGATTGTGAAAACTTAAAAGATTGATGAAACAATTCACAGAACCCTATTTTCATTTATAAAAATGTACAGATAGCTGATTTATTGCTGATTGTTTTTTAGATATGCTTTCTCTATTCAGTTTGTTGTGTTCAACTTGTTCATTGATCATACATTTTACACTTACAGGCCTGTACTCATGATAAATTGGATATTAGTTTTCACATTTGATTTAAATATGACTATTGCATCACAGCATTAAACATTTTTTTTACCTTGAATGTAGTTGCTGTTTTACACTTAAGTTAATACTTTCTGATTTTCTTACTTTACTGTAATATTTGAGAATTCACTTGCTGAAGGACCAAAATGATCACATTGCTTAGAAAAACTATAGGCTGAGTTAGATAATAGGTTTGTAGAGTCATATGAGGAAATTAAAATTTAGTTAAACAGATAGATTTTTTTTGGGGGGGGGGGGTTTAGCCTTTGTCATCATGTATCGCCCCTCTGAGATTTTTCTCAGGAGCCGCCACTGGTAAACACCAACATGCAGGAAACAAGATGGGGGGGCAACTAGTGCTCGGTGCCTCTCAGTGGGAGCAACTCCAGAGTGGTAGAGTGTCCAGCCCCTCTCAAAGAAACTGGTTCCAGAACCAGAGCCTTGCATCAAGGTGATTCCAACTATGTCTAGCCAGAAACTTTCAACCTCAATCACCAACTGAAGCTCCTTCCCCACCAGAGAGGTGACATGCCACATCCCAAGAGCCAGCTTCTGTAACCGAGGATCAGACTGCCAAGGTCCCCGCCGTCAGCTACCACCTGTCACACACTACACCCGACCTCTTTGACCCCTCCCTTGATTGATGAACCCAAGGGAAGGGGGACCCACATTTCCGCTTCGAGCTGTGCCCGTCCGTGCCCCATGGGTGAAAGCCTGGCTACTAGGTGCTCACCAACATGCCCCAACTCCAGGCCTGGCTCCAGAGGGTGGTCCCGATGACCCGCGTCCAGGCGAGGGAACACTGTTTCCATTTTTGTTCATATTCATAACAGGTCTATGGGCGGCACTTTGATCCTCACCTTGGACCTATTTGCCATGGGTGATCCTACCAGAGACATAACGCCTCAGACAACTTAGCTCCTAGGATCATTGGCACACTCAAAACCCTCCACCATGGTAAGGTGGCAGCCCAGGGATCTCCGTGACTTCCTAAATGGGAATGCCCGGCATTAATCAATCAAAATCAGCTTGCTTCGCACTCCTGTGCACCCCATCCTTCCCTCACTGTCATGGAGACTGGTGAATAGAGGGTGCAAAAAAGGCAGGACCACAGTCCACTCTTGAGGATCTAGACACCCTATGCATCCACACTGGATGGGAATGAACAATTGAGGGGCACATTGGTGAATGTGTGAGTTTTGGAACTGTGCCAAAGTCTATATCGCTCTTCTGCCTTTTTAAAAGGAGAACAACTAGCAACCAATAAGCTGAGAAGGAAATCAGTTTCAGTGTAACACTTCTAAACAGTCTTCCTCAGACCTCGTCACTTTTTTCTCCGTCTGTCCGTGGGCAGCAGAGGAGCTTTGAAATCAGCCGTAACAGACCACTGTACAAGAGAAAACAATATAATGGACTAGGACAGTACAAGGATCGCAAACACAGAACAACAAAAATATAAACGATGGATTATGGAAGCCATAGAAATAAGGAGATGTGGACACACAAACATGGACAGAGACAGGACTTGTAAATTAAAGGTGTGTTCACTTATTAGCATCACAGTTGTCTACAATCTTGTAATCAGTCAGCGGGGTCTATATATACGGCTCCAGGTAGTCACTGTGTTGTTGGGTGATATGGTGTGTACCACACTCAACATGGACTGGAGGAAGCAAAGAAAAGAATTGTCTCAGGAGGTTAGAAAGAAAATGATAGACAATTAAAGACTATAAGACCATCTCCAAACAGCTAGATATTCCTGTGACTACAGTTGCACTTATTGTTCAGAAATTTAGGATCCATGGGAATGTAGCCAAATTCCATGGATGTGGCCACGGGAGGAAAATTGATGACAAACAAAAGAGACAGATAATCCCAATGATAACAAGAGTGCAGAAAAACTTCCAAAGAGATCCGAGGTGAACTTCAAGCTCAAGGAACATCAGTGTCAGATTGCACCATCGGTCATTGTTTGAGCCAAAGGTGGCCAAGGAGGACACCATTGTTGAAAACAAATCCTAAAAAGCCAGATTGGAATATGCCTAACTACATGTTGACAAGACACAAAGCTTCTAGGAGAATGTCCTATGGACAGATGAGAGAAAAGTTAGAGTTTTTGCCACGACA
This sequence comes from Nothobranchius kuhntae, assembly GCA_006942095.1. Classification (NCBI taxonomy): domain Eukaryota; kingdom Metazoa; phylum Chordata; class Actinopteri; order Cyprinodontiformes; family Nothobranchiidae; genus Nothobranchius; species Nothobranchius kuhntae. Next base: position 873,041 of record SSNQ01034631.1, read on the forward strand.
CATCAGCTCTATAATCACAAATGAAAAAATGAATCATATCAATAAAAGAACACTGTCTACTGTGAAACATGGAGGAGGTTGTGTCATGTTCTGTGGCTGCTTTGCTGCATCTGGCACAGGATATCTTGAATCTGTGCAAGGTCCAAAGAAATCTCAAGACCATCAAGGGGTTCTAGAGAGAAATGTGCTGGCCAGTGTCAGAAACCTTGGTCTCGGTGGCAGGTCATGAGTCTTGCAACAGGACAATGACCCAAAACACACAGATAACACCTAAGAATGGCTAAGAGGAAACCATTCGACTATTCTAAAGTGGCCTTCTATGAACACTGACCTCAATCCTAGTGAGCGTCTTTGGAAGAAGCTGAAACACACCGTCTGGAAAAGGCGCTAATCCATCCATCCATCTATCCATCCATCCATCCATTTTCATCCGCTTATCTGGAGTCGGGTCGCGGGGGCAGTAGCCTAAGTCGAGAGGTCCAGACTTCCCTCTCCACAACCACTTGGGCCAGCTCCTCTGTGGGAATCCCAAGGCGTTCCCTGGCCAGGTGAGAGACACAGTCCCTCCACCATGTCCTGGGTCTACCTTTAGGTCTCCTCCCGGTTGGACGTACCCGGAAAACCTCACCAGGGAGGCGTCCAGGAGGCATTCTGACCAGATGCCCGAGCCACCTCAACTGGCTCCTCTCGATGTGGAGGAGCAGCGGGTCTACTCCGAGCCCCTTCCGAATGACCAAGCTTCTCACCCTATCTCCAAGGGAGAGTCCAGCCACTCTGCGGAGAAAACTCTTTTCGGCCGCTTGTATCCGCGATCTCGTTCTTTTGGTCACTACTCAAAGCTCATGACCCTAGGTGAGGGTAGGAACGTAGATTGACTGGAAAATTGAGAGCTTCGCCTTCTGACTCAGCTCTCTCTTCACCACGACAGACCGGTACAACGCCTGCATCACTGCAGGTGCAGCATCAATCCGCCTGTCGATCTCACGCTCCACTTTTCCCTCACTCATGAACAAGACCCCAAGATACTTAAACTCCTCCACCTGGGGCAGGACCTCATCCCTGACCCGGAGAAGGCATTCTACCCTTTTCTGACTCAAGTCCATCGACATATAAATATTGGACAATGGGTTTACATAGGCTCCAATAACAAATTTTTGTGCTAAAATGGGAGGTGACCACCACCGCCATTTTGACCGTGTCACAGGTTCCGTCAATCCCAGACAATTCCAAAAAAGGGAAGAGAGGTGGAGCTGAGGGTGGGGCTGTAAGGCTGGGATCAACTGACAACACCCGGTCTAACTAGCTACAAGCTAACCTGAAGCTAACCCTGGCTAACCCAAAGCTAACGCGGAGGTGGGAGCCAAGCTAACGGATGTAGCCACCTAGCTACAACTGGAGCTAACTCTGTGGAACTCCCATTGACCGCATGGAGTTCAGGTGGAGGTTTGCGGCGCTTTTTCATGAAAAGTCAGATAATATACAAAATAAACTGTCAGATATAGGCGCTTTATAACATTCCTAGTGTGTGATCGTTATTATAACGTAAAAGTCAGTCTTATATGATGTGAAGAGCCTGAAATGCGACCTCCTGAACAGAATTCCTTACAGAACTGGTGGTGTACAGCTGGATTTCACGCAGTAATGATGTCTGTCAACTAGTGCTGCGTTAGTTAGAGTCACTGTTGCAGAATCGACTGACACAAAAACAACCCGAATTTTCTCCGAGCCTGACAGTAATAGTCATGTGGACTGTTTCGTTGGCCAGGGCTTCGAGATATGTTCCGATTTGCCGCTGATTCTAACCTTACATCCGTTCCACATTTTGTGAACTTGACAAATTAGCCCGAAGGCAGTGCAGACTGATATTAGCTAAATTAAGTGAGCCACGTCTCTCAAACGTTGCATTTAGGTAGGGAATTGAGCTGCAGTATTTCTGCGGTCAGGTCTCTCTACGAGTCAGAGAGCTCCACAAGCGGTCAGCCCGCGCAGTAGGCGCCGCATCGGTCAGACATGCACCGGGCTGACCGCTGGGGAGAACCGGGTGGAAGAATGGAACACAAGTGTTCCTCCAAGAGCTCCGTCATATTTCAACCCATTTGTATGTTAAATGCACTGGGTTTTACCCTTTTACCCATCGACATATGCCCTATTAATTATTTAACCGTATTTTACATCTAAATTTCATGGTTAAACAGTACATGCTACATGTTAAAATGATAGTTAGCTAGCTACTTCGATAAACTCAGCTAGTTTAAAGGCGGCAGTGACCTAAAATACATACATATAATTTTACTTACCGAAAAAAATTAAGTGGAGACTCCTTGGACGCTCTATTAACGCAATTAATCCAACAATTGCACAAATAATATCCAATACAGAATACACAAACACAGAGACTCAAAATCCTGAAACAGTTTCCAGGAGAAACCGAGGCTCTACTGAGGCCTTTCCACGGAGCCAGCTCTGTGGTCACGTGGGTCTGAGGCGGCGGTCACGTGGGTCTGATGCTCATTAATTATACAGAATTTTAGGCTTTTAATACACTTAAACAGGAGAGTGAGAAAAAAATTCATCCCCCTCAGAGCTGTCATGAGTGTAAACTAGATCATTTAAACCAAAAACATGTTTTGGTACCAGGCTGTAAACATGTTTATTTCTGCTGTGAAATTGGTATTTTTGACATGGGAGTCAATGAGGATTTGCTCGCTTCTGACACCAGCCCCCAGCGGATGAGGTGGAACTGCAATTTTTGGTACTTCCGGGTTGAGACCAATTTCTGAGCCGCATTGTGGGGGCTTGCTCAAGACCATGGTCTCAGATTTGAAAAGGCGCCCTTCAAACCTAAATCAACTGGAGAAGTTTGCTCATGAGGAGTGGGCCAAAATACCTGTTGAGAGGTGCAGAAGTCTCATTGACAGTTACAGGGATCGTTTGATTGCAGTGAGTGCCTGAAAAGGTTGTGCAACTAAATATTAATTTAGTGGTACATCATTTATTTCCAAGCCTGATCCATCAGTTTATTTTTGAAATAATTCTGTTGAAGCATGGTTGAAAAGCAATGTCTGACTTTCATTGTTTAAATTTCATAGAAGTTGTGTTTATTATTACTTTTTGTCAGATTCAAGTTATTTCTGTGACCATTGTGGGTTTTTCTTTTATTGACTGAAGGACACAAACATTTTTGTACATGTGTATGAACAAGATACATCCTGCTGCCAGCATCAGCGAGAGGTTAAAAGCAAGTATAGTCCCAGCTTTGGTGAGCATGAAACTTCTGCCGTATACATATAAAAGCTCATTTCTTATGATAATAAATGAGGAAATATGATGCTGATGTAATAATCAGAAACGTTTAGTAATTCAGGTCCTGAAGGACACTGAAAAAAGCAAATTACTCAAAAACTGTCAAAATGATTTTTGCACAATTTGCTCTTTTAGAGTCAGAATCTTTTCTTTTAGATAATGTCTTTATAATAATCTCCTGTTTATTTGTTGACTCATATTAATTCACTGCTGTTTGTAAAATTTGGCAAACATGAATTACATTCTTTTCATGATATTATTTTGCAAGTTTTCACTGAAGTAAGAAGACGATAGAGCAGTGTTTCCTTTATTAAGGCCCCTCACACTGGGACTTAGTGGGAGATTTGGGCGTCACGCCTCCCTGCCACAGTTTCTGTAAATCGGCTTTCTGTGGCCATGACAGTCATTAGCCTTGCCCCTGGCGGTAATCCTCTAGTTTCTGTCTTTAATGGAAGCAGGAAGCTTTACTCTGGAACTGCATCTGCTGCAGGGCTTCATATGGAGGCTGCATGTTATCCAGAACAAAGTGCACCTCTACATTAAAACACGTTTAATAGCAGTGGACCCTTGTTCAGACAAGAGTTGTTCAGGAAAGTTCTGCACAAAGAAACTTATGAACAGTATTATAAGGTAATTAAGAACTTTTACTGAAAAAGCATACCCTGTGAGAAAACTTTTAAGTTATGCCTAGGGAGTAAAAAAAAAACCTCCAGGTTGGAAACCGCAGAAATAAACTATCCAACCAAACATCTGTCATACACTAGTTCCACCTCGGATGCCTACAACAACACTAAAACACACATTACACACTGTTGCATCAGTACCGCAACCCTTGTACATTTATAGAAAAGAGTGCATTTACCTTTTTCTTCTTGCAATAAATTTTAATGATTAACATCTTTATTTTCTTGTGCACAACTTTCAACTTTATTTGAAGAATTTGAAGTTTGTTTTAGGTATAAGTGATAGCTAAATAATAAGAAATAAAGAGCAAACTAACCAAAACCCTCTAAAGGAAGCAGTGGCATGACAAAATGTAGGAGAAATTACTTATGCATGGAACTGCTTGTGCTGCTGTTGTAAAATAAAAGTGCAATGTTCTATTACTTCTAAACCAAAAATATGCAAACTAGTTGTCATGAAGTCATCCAGACGAAAGACCTGCTGGTGTTTGGACAGACAGATTGGTGAAAACTTTCTTTGTTGCTTATTAGTTTACAGAAAGTGAAGCTGCTCTAATGGTAGAATGTACATTTTTATGAGAGGTAGAGCATAATAATGAAGAATTGTGCTGCAAAGAAAGTGAATGTGGAACATCTACAGAAAAGAATGATCATAGGAATGTGTCAACTGAAAACATGGGACTTCATGTAACAAGAAGCCCAATGCATGAAGGATAATTAAGATGTGAGCACATTATTAAATCTAAACACACTGAAAAAAAAAGTCTTAAAAATGAAAAATCTCCTAAATCAGAATGAAAAACATCCACTAAAAAGATGACTAAACGAAAACAGAGTCTGGATAATAAATCTAAACCCACTCAATCAAGCCCAGAAACTACAGAACAAATGACGAGATGCATCAAACGCTGTGTGCAGATTATGTTGATCTGAATCACAACACATGACAGAAACGTTCACATCTGCATTTTCCAAGGGTCCACAAGCTGTCAGCAAAGTGGTAACAAGAGCAAATTGCATGTGAGAAGGTCCATGGGTGGGTCAGCGCTGCCATCGGCATTGGGAACAGACAATTAGTTCTCTTTCATAGTCACAATGTGGAGAGCAGCCAAATGTGAGAAACATCAAGGTGAAGACGACTAATTTTCTCAGTCAGCTGCTAATTATGAGGGTGAGATCGGAGAACATGATTGTCCACATGTGGACAATCGTGTTCTCCGATCTCACCCTCATCATTAGCAAATCTGTGGTACAACATGCATGTTGTACCACAGATTTGTAGGACAATGCAGTGTAGATTTGGTGGTAGAGTTGTAGTTTTACAGACACACCAGTTTTTTTTACTTCTAACACCCAATTGACACTTTAAAAATCCCACTGAGGCAGTGTGAGCTCAACTCAGATTCAATCAATTTCAAATCTACTCAAGAGGAGATAATTGCAGAAACCAGAAAAAACAAACGTGCATTCTCCAGAGAACAAAACAGGAAACACTAGACGTGGTTTACTGAATGAATATCACATCTCAAATCCCTGTTTGTGAATCACTTCGCTGGTGATCCTCATATCGATTTATTCTGTCTTCCACAGCCCTGCAGCAGGGTGATTGTGTTAGTTTTAATTAATTAACTCATGCTGGCTTCTTTATTTCCACATTTCTGTCACCACTGTGTGTGGAGGAGTTACTGCAGGCATCATCCCAATAACACACCCACTTGTATAATTCAACGTTTGTCTGAGAGTCATAATTCTGTTTGTCTGTATAACATTTGTGAGTTATCACTTTTATCGTGTATAATGCAAGTAGGGATTGGTGCTGTGGGTCCTCGGCTTGTGATGGATCAGGTTAAGGGGGGTCTTTATGGAAAAAAGGTTGGGAATCACTGTCCTACACCTATTTCTTTGCATTAGCTTCTGATTGAAAATAGATGGTGAAACTCTAGGATTTAAAAATCCTGACAGAGTGACATCATACTGTCACTTAACATTCATGGACTTAGGCATCTTGGCTCGCGACGGGGAAGGTTGTTGTTGTTTTAGTGTCCAGGAAACAGCAGAGAACATCTCAGCTAGAATAAGATAACCATTAGCATTAGCAACTCCACCACACAGCAGAACTCCTCCAGGCATGCGTTATTAGTGGAGATACAACCTCGACGTTGCAGAGCAAAGAGAGTCAGTGGTAGAGTCAAACTGTTGTTATCCAGTCTGAGGAGAGATGTTTAAATATCAGGAAATAAGACTCCAAATCCTGTCATCTGAAGCCCAGCTGTGATGTGGTTCACTTCTAGTTTCTGAAAATGGTGCACCAGTGTTTTGTTTCCCCAGAATATGACTTAAAGGCATTCACTCCTACTAGAGACCACTGCAAAAGTATTGATTAAACAAATATTCCACACATTTAAAGACCTGACTCTGATTTACAGTTCTGTGAAAAATACTCTGAAGTAAAACTAACACTGCATTGTTCTGTGTAGCGTCATGAATGGCCTCATATTTGTGACCCAAAGGTCACACTTTCCCAGCTGGGTCGAGCTGGATCAAGCCGTAACTTTTGCTCCACAGATTACCCATCAGGAGCTGGGATGTCTGCAAAACATCATCTTTATCTGGCTGCTGTTCCGTCCCAAGATGAAGGACACTTCAAGATTTTAAAATAATAATTTTAAAATAATAATTTCATAAACTGTTTTACTGTTTATTACAATCATCATGAATAATCAACTTGGTTCAGTATAATGTATTTAATTACTGAAATGACTTATTATTCTTTGGGTTAATAATAATTATTATTTATGATAATCGGTAATGTGTGATCATAAACCAGAAGGTCATTTGTACGTGTACACCTCATGCAGAGAGTGTATCCAGGGTAAAGGTTAACCACCTCACATGTCTTTACTCCATAACAACGAGCTTTCTGACGCTGAGAGGGCGTGTTCTGAGGTTTTGTTAAAGCCAAATCTCCGCAGCTCAAGTTCAGTTCTTGAACCACACCAGAGGACGAGGGTCGGCCGCCCCAGCCTCACTAAGCATTCTGTCACGCCGATAGAATTGCTCCGAATAGACGCACCTGTTTCCAGCTGACACAAAAACTCCAGAGTTATTGATTTTGAGACGCAAATAGTTTCATCAGTCGTGTGACCCACAGAGACATCTCAGGACCGATTTGAGATACACCGAGGTCTCTCTACCAACCTCGTGCCCGGAGGAAACGATCTCCCTGACATCTCGGATCCACAGAGGGTCTCCTGAACTGGGTGAGGTAGACATTGTCCGACAGATGGCGTCTGTATGCTGTTCTATAAGAAACATCAGTTAGCTGCAAAACAAGTTTTCCACCCAGAACGCTTTCTCTCTCTGAAAGAAACCTTCTGAGATTCATTCACACGTCCAAACCTCCCATTCCATTTTAGTTTTCCATCCAGACACAGGTTTGTTTTAATAACAAGTTTAATATCAAGCTGTTACAAATTGTCATTTCTTAATTGTCATTTTTAAAAGTGTTAGTAATAAATTCTTAACTTTTTAAAACTTGACTCTTCTTTGAAATGAAACACAGAATGGTGTATATTTTGGTTATTGAATAAGCAAAGATTCCTTTAACTTCTGATTCAATAAATAAACTTTTGCTAAAATGTAATTATCTTAAATTAAAAATTAATCTTTGGATTAAATATAGACCAAGCTAGTTGGCATATGAACTTCTATCAAATATATGAATATCCTATATATGATAGAAGCTTCATTTGCTAATTCGCTTGATCTTCTTCAGAACTATCTAACTAGCTGAAAGCAAACAACGTTAATTCTAGTATGTAGTTTAACCACGCTACATCTGTCAGCGATCAAACATGGTGGTGGTAGTGTGGAACCATGAAGTCTGCTTACCAGCAGAACATCCTAAATAAGAATGTCTGACCTTTGACCTTAAACAGGCTGTTTATACTGGAAACCCCTTCAGTGTGACTGAATTATAATATCTCTGTAATGAAAAGTGGGTCAAAATGTATCCACAGTGACATGAGACTAATAATATTTATCCTATATGCATGAATGTGATCGTCACCACCCAAGACATTCTGACCAATCATCAAGTTTAGGAAGCAATACTTTCAACACACTGAGTCGGAGAAGTTTGAATAAACTTTTTCCTTTAATATATGAGGTCATATTTATTTCCTCAGATTACATTTGACTGTTATAGAAAGCTGTTCACTGATCTGACATATTTAATTAGGGCAAAATGGAAGAAATCTGTGAGGGGGACGATCACAACAACAACAGAGCACAACACCCCCATGTTTATGTTTTACTTTCTACCTGCTATTACGCTAATTTTCACCTAAAAGAATAGCTATCATGCTAGAAGAATAACCTCTTTAATGTGATTGGACAGTGATGTATTTTAAAAAACAAAATCCATGAGCGGACCCTGTTAAGAGTGATTTACCCTCTTCATTGTGGTTTAATTGTTTAAATGAAGCATTGTTTTCATCTGTTAAACAGTGTTGTAAGTTTGTAATTACTATTACACTAAACCTGCATGTGAACAGGATTAGACAATTGACTTCAAATTGGCTTGCAAGGTTTACAATGTGTCAAATTAGATTTTAATTGGACCCGTTAACTCGCTAAACATTGCCAAGGAATTACTTTTGTTGCAGAGGAGCACTTTACAGATAAACTGAGTAAATTAAGCAGAAACTGAATATAGCTTAGACTTCATTAGGAACAGGCCTGTTCTTAACTTTTATAAGAAAAGTTCTAAAATGTTTTCAGTTGCAGCTGCATGTTACAATGGAGAAATTCCCACTCTACCAAACCCCACAGGTCTTTAATTTAGATTCTGATCTGGCGACAGACAGCAGTGGACTCCTCAGGATGAATGTCATCTTCATGAATCTTAAGAACAGTCATTTGGCGTAATACTAGAAGGAAGATGGTGAGTTTGGCCAAGATAAAAGTAAAATGCTCTGTGGCAATTAGCCAGCGATAAATTGCTAATAATCAGGTATAGAAAAAAACCTGTGAAACCTCCAAACACAACACTTAAAAACAATGCCTGCTTTTGGGCAGTTTACAGTTCCAACAACCAGCTTAGACTCTATCAAACACACACACACACACACACACACACACACACACACACACACACACACACACACACACAAGTAAAAATTACATTTGACTGAGTCCAGATGAGCCAAGTAAGGTAAGGCAAGGAAACGCCATCAGAGGAGCCGTCACTGCACATTTTTAGGGAAGCTTGCCCTCTTCCCTTGATTTGGTGTTTTTAAACACTTGTTAGTTTTCCAGAAACCTGGAAGGATAACCAAAGTAACCTTTTAACCTTAAATTGTGTTTTTTAACCATTTTAAAGAACATTAAAGATAGACTTTAACTCTATGAAGACTTCTGCATGCCCCCGCAACCTCTTCTTTGTTTAAAATACTTTCAGTCAATCGGTCCTAGCGTGCTCTCTATAATTAATGCTTCGCTGGTTTCTGGTCGGGCTGCACAGTGGTGCAGTGTTTATCACTGTTGCCTTGCAACAATAAGATCCTGGGTTCGCTTCCTGGCCTGGGGTCTTTCTGCATGGAGTCTGCATGTTCTCCCTGTGCATGCGTGGGTTCTCTCCGGGTACTCCGGCTTCCTCCCACAGTCCAAAAACGTGACTGTTAGGTTGATTGGTTTGTCTAAATTGTCCTTAGGTGTGAGTGTGTGCATGATTGTTTGTCCTGTGTTTCTCTGTGTTGCCCTGTGATGGACTGGCACTTTGTCCAGGGTGTACCCCTCCTGATTGCCCGTTGACCGCTGGAGACAGGCACCATACCCCTTGCGACCCTACATGGACAAGCAGGTTCCGAAAATGATTGGATGGATGGTTTCTGGTCACGTCCCTGCTTACTTTAAGAACGCTGTAATCCACCCACTTCACAAGTCTCGACCCCTCTCTCCATAGAAGCTTCAGACCCATCTCTAAACTTCTGTTCATCTCCAAGATCTTGGAAAAGGTTGTGGTTGAACAACTCACAGCTGCTCTTCATAAACATAACATCTATGATAGCTTCCAGTCAGGTTTTCGTAGAGCTCATTCTACTGAAACATCTCTTCTTAGGGTCTCTAATGACCTTCTGACTCACAGTGATGCAGGGGACTGTTCTGTTCTGGGCCTGCTGGACCTGACTGCAGCCTTTGACACTGTTGACCATCACCTGCTACTGGAGAGGCTGAGAGACTGGGTAGGCCTATCAGGATCTGCTCTGGAGTGGTTCTCCTCTTATCTCTCTGAGCGCTCCTTTTCTGTGGCCGTCTCCAAGTTTAGGTCCTCCACCACCTCCCTTATCCATGGTGTCCCACAAGGTTCTGTGCTGGGTTCTGTGCCCCTACTCTTCTTTCTCTATCTGCTTCCTCTTCAGCACATTCTGAGCTCCTTCAAAGGAATCTCCTACCATCTTTACGCAAATGACATCCAACTGTACATCTCCTTTAAGCCCCATGAGATGTCTAAGCTGCAGCTGTTACACACCTGCTTAGACTCTATCAAAACCTGGATGGCTGGGAGCTTTCTTCAGCTGAATGGAGATAAGACCGAGATCCTCATCTGTGACCCAGACAAGCTGGTTCCCAAAGTCAGAGACTCTCTTGGTCAGCTTGCTTCTCACACCAAACTCTCTGTCAAGAATCTTGGTGTGACCTTTGACCCAGCTCTCGCCCTGGGTTCTCATGTCAGTTCTCTTGTTAACCCTTCCTTCTGTCCTGCTCTGAACTTGAGACAGTTATCCACACCTTCATCTCCTCACACTTAGACTACTGCAACTCTCGTTTCACGTGTCTGAGCAAAACCCCTCAGAACCGTCTACAGGTGGTTCAGAATGCCTGTGCTCGGCTTCTGACCAAGTCCTCCAAACACACCCACATCACCCCGCTTCTCCTCCAGCTTCAATGGCTGCCAGTTAACTTCAGGGTTCATTTCAAGACCCTGGTTCAGGTCTTTAGGGCCTTACATGAACAAGCACCTTCATACATTGGGGATCTTCTCAGTCCCTACACTCCCAGCAGGTCCCTGAGTTTCAGTGACCAAAGTCTACTGGTTGTGCAGCACCAGGCTAAAGACCAAAGGTGACAGATCATTTGCTGCTGTGGCAGTTCACAGTGCAGTTATAACTCTCAGCATCAGTCTCTGTGTAAGGAATCAATGAATGATATATATATACATTCAACAAAAACATAAACGCAACACCTTTGTTTCTGCTCTGATTTTTTATGAGATGGACTTAAAGATCTAAAATTCATTCTAGATACACAATATTACCATTTCTCTCAAACATTGTTCACAAATCAGTCTAAATGTGTGATAGTGAGCACTTCTGCTTTGCTGAGATAATCCATCCCACCTCACAGGTGTGCCACATCACAATTCTGATCTGACACCATGAGTAGTGAACAGGTGTACCTTATCCTGCCCACAATAAAAGGCCACCCTGCAATGTGCAGTTTTTTGCTTTATTGGGGGTCTGGGGACTCAGAACCAGCCAGTATATGGTCTGACCACCATTTGCCTCATGCAGTGCAACACATCTTCTTTGCATAGAGTTTATCAGATTGTCAATTGTGGCCTGTGAAATGTTGGTCCACTTCTCTTCAATGGCTGTGCTAAGTTGTTGGATATTAGCGGGAACTGGTACACGCTGCCGTATACGCCGGTCAAGCACATCCCAAACATACTCAACGGGTGACATGTCCGGTGAGTATGCTGGCCATGCAAGAACTGGGACATTTTCAGCTTCCAAGAATTGTGCACAGATCCTTGCAACATGGGGCCGTGCATTATCTTGCTGAAACATGAGGTGATGTTCATGGATGTACGGCACAACAATGGGCCTCAGGATCTCATCACGGTATCTCTGTGCATTCAAAATGTCATCAATAAAATGCACCTGTGTTCTTTGTCCATAATAGATGCCTGCCCATACCATAACCCCATCACCACCATGGGCCACTCGATCCACAACATTGACATCAGCAAAGCATTCACCCACACGACGCCACACACACTGTCTGCCATCTGCCCTGAACAATGTAAACCAAGATTCATCCGTGAAGAGAACACCTCTCCAACGTGCCAGACGCCATCGAATGTGAGCATTTGCCCACTCAAGTCTGTTACGGCAACGAGCTGGAGTCAGGTCAAGACCCCAATGAGGACGGCGAGCATGCAGTTGAGCTTCCTTGAGACGGTTTCTGACAGTTTGTGCAAAAATTGTTGGGTTATGCAAACCAATTGTTTCAGCAGCTGTCTGAGTAGCTGGTCTGAGACGATCTTGGAGGTGAACCTGCTGGATGTGGAGGTCCTGGGCTGGTGTGGTTACACATCGTCTGCGGTTGTGAGGCCGGTTGGATGTACTGCCATATTCTCTGAAACGCCTTTGGAGACGGCTTATGGTGGAGAAATGAACATTCAATGCACGAGCAACAAATCTGGTTGACATTCCTGCTGTCAGCATGCATATTGCACGCTCCCTCAATGCTTGTGGCATCTGTGGCATTTTGCTGTGAGACAACACGGCACATTCCAGGGTGGCCTTTTATTGTGGGCAGTATAAGGTACACCTGTGCACTACTCATTATGTCGGATCAGCATCTTGATGCGGCACACCTGTGAGGTGGGATGGATTATCTCAGCAAAGCAGAAGTGCTCACTATCACACATTTAGACTAATTTGTGAACAATGTTTGAGAGAAATGGTAATATTGTGTACTTGGAATGAATTTTAGATCTCTAAGTCCATCTCATGAAAAATTGGAGCAGAAACAAAGGTGTATATATATATATATATGTGGCAGTTCATATATATATATATATATATATATATATATATATATATATATATTTGTATAGCTGTGTTTTGAAGCCTCCTTTATTATCAGCCACCACATCTGGGAGTGTGTGTCAGGCAGATAGCTATGATTTGCTGCCCACTCTTACAGCTTTCTCAGGGATGTCCAGATTAAAGAAATCAGGAAGCATTAGGAAATGTAACGGGAGGAATGTGAATCTTTGAGACCACTCCAAGAGAATTTCAGTTCAGAGTACACATGAAAGATTCATTGTTTTTCCTAGCTCCAATGAAAGTGTGTCTCTCTGTCCTCTGGCTGCATCTCTCAGCAGCATCACTTTCAGTTTTAAATACTTTAGCTGTAGAGTATTTTACTTGTGCCATTTTTAAATTACTCACTTAGTTAAGTTTGTATAAATGCAGCTGTTGTTGGTTAAAGTTTAAATCCTGAAGCATCATAGACAGTCAAAGCTGAACCAAATAGGAATTATAAATATTTTTCTTTGAAAGGAAAAAACACAAAGATTTCATGGTGATTTCACAAAACTGAAATGAAAAAAAGAGACAAGGTCACATGAACAGCAAGGCTGATATTCTTCATTTTCACC
>SSNQ01034631.1:888914-925027 GCA_006942095.1 Nothobranchius kuhntae
CTATGTACAATAACACATGACTCATTTAAACTTTGAATAACATTTCTATATTAAAGTATGTTGATACAGTTGTGTCTAAAATGTTGTTAAATGTTGTTGCTAAGCACATTGCCATGGTAACGCAGAACACAATATCAAGTTAATACAAGACTCCTGGGACCAAGCAGGTTGAATTGATGTACCATACGTGTGGGTGCACATTTCCTTTTAGGCAGAAGACAATTGAAAACTCTCAGCCAATGAGAGAGCAATGAAGGAGGGGGGGGGGGGCGGTTCCTGCCTTTTGACTTGTGTTAATATGTCAGCTGTGCTGCTAGTTTTAAGTGTATAGAGTTTTAAGTGTATAGAGCTGGTTGGTTGGTTGGTTGGTTGGTTGGTTGGTTGGTGTGTTGGTTGGTTGGTTGGTTGGTTGGATGGATGGATGGATGGATGGATGGATGGATGGATGGATGGATGGATGGTTGTTTGGTGTGTTGGTTGGTTGGATGGATGGATGGATGGATGGATGGATGGATGGATGGATGGATGGATGGATGGATGGATTCCTTAGGCCTAGCCAATCGATTTGATGTCTCACATGTGTGGGTGTGTAATTCCATTTAGCCAGAAGATGATTGACCTCTCTCAACCAATCAGGAGGCTGGGTGGGAGCGGGGCACTTTCCCACTTTCTGACGGTCAATCAAATTGAACTTGTTTCTACACACAGAAAAAAACAACACTATAACACAGTATGTGCAAGCGCTTCACCTTAAATTCTCTTTAATTCTCTTGTATATATTTAGTAATAGCTCAAAATTTGAAGGAGAAGAAGAGGTTCAAAAAGTGTACGGAAGCAGAATAAGAAGAAGAAGAATAAAGATAAACAGGAAAACAATAGTTTGAATGCTTACCAGCATTCAAACAATAAAGATAAACAGGAAAACAATAGTTTGAATGCTTACCAGCATTCAAACAATTAAATATGTAGCATCTAAGAGATGCTAGAAACTGTTTTACAAATTTACACCCACACAACTTCATCTAGAATCTGAGTGAAAATATTAGTTTAGATATCCACCCGGTTATTTTGAACGGACTGAAAATTGACATATGAAAAACATTGAAATAAATAAAATTTGATTTTTAAAATGATAAATTGCATTTCAGTGTTTAGGCAGTCATCACCATCACAATATTTTAGACCACTATATGACTCGTGGATGGGTGCAATAGTTTATTTCATCAATTAAATGCATAATAGTTGGAAAGGTTTACTAATTTATTAATAAAATAAACAATTTAAAAAATATATTTAAAACACAGTACGTGAGGCTACACAACTGCACCTCTGAGGTGATTGTGCGCAGTACAGGAGCTCCACAGGGTACGATCCTCTCACACTTTCTATTCACCTACTACACCTCGGGCTTCACCTACAACACCAGCAGCTGTCACCTCCAGAGGTTCTCTGATGACTCGGCCATTGTTGGCTGTGTGTCTGAGGGGAATGACCTGCAGTACAGGTCAGTCATCATGGACGTTGTGGACTGGTGTGAGTGTAACCACCTTTGCTTGAATACCAGTAAAACAAAGGAAATGGTGATTGACTTCCAGAGAAACACTCCTCCTCACTCACCAGTAAACATTCAGGAAGAAGACATTGAGGTGGTGGGAACCTTTAACTACCTGGATGTTCACCTCAACAGTGAACTGAACTGTCCAACAACACAGGTGTTCTGTATAAGAATGGCCAAAGCCGCATCCACCTCCTAAGGAGGCTGAGGTCCTTTGAAGTCAATTTCAATCTGCTAAAATACTTTTATCATTCTGTAGTTGGCTCTGTTATCCACTCTGCTGTGGTCTGTTGGGTTGCAGGCAGCTCTGACGAGATGGGAAAAGACAGAGCAAGCTAGTAAACAAAGTTAGCTTGGTCCCGGGCTCAGTTGAGGAGATGTGTGAAAGGAGGATGCTGGGAAAGATGACCTTGGAAACCTCCTCCCACCCACTGCATTCCACTGTTGAGGCCATGGACAGCTCCTTCACAGACACGCTGAGACATCCCAGATGTAAAACAGAACGCTACCGCAGGTCATTCGTCCCCTCTGCAGTAAGAGTGTAAATCATCAGTTTAACTGGTAAAAATTCAACATCAGAAATTCAACAACAAAAATTCATCAGGGGACCTCCTGGCGACCCAAGCCAAATGAGTCATCACCCGATCAAGTCGAGTGGCTTTTAGGCAATCAAATTACGCTTCTCTGATCACATCACACAAGCGATGTGTCAACTTGATCGAGTGATGATTGTTTTAGCCTGGGTCACCTTACATCATTTGTCGTTGAATTTTTGCTGTTAAAATTTTTACATTGAAATTCCATTTACATTTTTGAAGATGACATTCTGCAGTTGAATTTTTATGAATGAATTTTTTGCTAGAGTTTCTTAAGTTAAAACTGTGTAATGCATAACACACAGTACAATTTAATGTAATTAATTAAATGTCTGAAAACTGCCATATTCTGGTGAGACTGTGTTTCTTCCATATGCTGTGAAATGCATCTGTGTTGTTATTATCTTTACGTCTGGAACTGATTATAATCTGATTCATTTTAAATTGTCCTTTTAAAGGCTTTCACAGTGTAAAAGGAGGGCTAGAGCTCCTGGTCTACATCTCTCCTGGCATGTGTCAATTAGTCCAGTTAGAGTCAGACCAAATGTTCACATTTTTGTGAATATTTCTTAATATAGACTTCATGAAATATTGTTGTTATAAATTCCTGATTCTTTGGTACTGCCAGCAAACAATTACACCACAGCCAAACTATCAGCTCATCACCAATCTACCATCTGTTTTCCAACACTTCAGATAAATAACTGTGTCATACCTGTTTCATTCATCCACAATAACCATCAGCTTCTCTTCATCTATAATATGTCTTTATCTGCTTTTGTAGCAGTTTTAATTTCTGATATTTACATGTTGTTTCTACATTTGGTATGTTAACCATAACTTTTTAAGCAAATCCATCATTTTAAGCAATCAAAGACAGAATAAACCTCGACTTGATAGAGATGCTGCCTGAAGAGACAAAAGACAGACTGTGATTGATCCACCAAAAACACTTGATAATCCCGAGGAGTGCAGGATACTCATGTAATGTTTCACTAATTTCTATCAAACAGTTTTTCCGGGCTTCAGATGCTTGTTTGCTTGTTCTTTCTTTTTTTGTTGTTGTTGTTCATTTAATTGCTGGTTAGTTCATCTGTCGTACTTCCTGAAACAAAACTGATTACTTAATAATTAAATTTATCAAAATAAATTACAAAAAAGCTTTGTTAGTTTTTCTCAAACGTTTTTATTTTACCAACAAATCTTCCATTGATAATCATGTTTAGTATGTTTAAAGTGGATCACTGCCTTTTCTATACACCATCTCCTGTCTGTTTTGTGTGTATGCAATGTTTCTATTTTCTTTCGTAAGCTCCAGGAGATATGTTTGTTCAAGTTTTTAGGGAAGAGTTGGTCGTATCTGCTGATCTGCCTCAGATCTGACATTATTGAATGCTTCTCTGGCAATAACAGGACATACGGAGCTTCAGGCAACAGCACATGTGAACATAAGCACTTGTTTAGGGGCGGAAACAGCTCTAGAGATGTGACTAGAGCAAGGACAGTGTGGCTCTGAAAAGTATCACAGCACAAAATGGGATTTGTTAGATATATACAAGGGCCAATAAAGCTCACCTCTCACCCAGTGGGCCTTGACAACTCAGTCCACCTCTCATAATCAATCACATCTCAGTCCAAGCCCACAATTAATCAATCAATTAAAAACCAACACAATACTATAGTAGTGCAATCAATCAGTGCAGCCTCTGTGGAAAGGTGTTATTGAGAGCCAAGCAGCAGATCTATAAGAGCCGGTCCCATGATGCTCCAACTGGTCTTGGTCCATTTGCCTGTAAGACTGCATGGAGAGAAATAAAAGACAAATAGAAATAGTGGTGAGACAAAATTCTTGGGTGTGATCCACCAAATGAGGCTCTCAACCATCCTACTGTACACCAGCACCTGAATATTCATGTGAGCGAATCAGGTACCATAGAGGCACTCAGTTATTCATTATGCTTCTGCAAAAAGAGACACACCATTGTCCCACTGCGATGGAATATTAATGGTCTTTATTAATAAAAGATCCCACTCCCCATCGTAAGTCTTGTCTTTAACTTTCTTGGCCAGTGCACATGGGATGTTTGGGAGGTGACCATGATGTGGCCATTCTAAAAGTGCCATATTTCCATTGTTTGTGAGTTTATTAAAACTATTAAAACCCTGCAAGTTGATCATTTGTTCTAAAATGCAAAAGAGGGGCTGCTTCCTTATTTGGACAAACTGCAAAAATAGAAGATAGTGTGGGAGGAGATGGCAAGAATGGCTCTATAGCTGGGTACTCAGGAGAAGAATGTTTAATTTAGCGCTGCTGAAAGTATGCTGACATTTCACCATTGTTAGGAGAGATGAATACAGGGTACACTGTCTGCTGGAGAAATGAAAATGTGCATCAAGACTGTTAAAAATTCAACTCCAGTCCATTCCCTAACCAGACATGCAGATCTAGGCAGATCTAAGAATACTGTAGCGTATTTGTCTTTTTCCTTGATTTAACCCTTGAATGAGCTGTCGTCATATTCATGTAAAACCAGATCTGCTAATGAAGCTTTTACTGATTTGCTGACAAAAGATATATCTCTCTTATCGTCATGACCTTTGGCACCAATTATGTTGCAAATTCTCAAACTTGGAGCCTTAAAGCTGTTATAACGACTCTTTAGAAGAAGCTAGGTTTTGAATGCAAACACCGTCACGGAAAACTCACCCCTTCCCTCGGATATCCTCCGCGAGACGTTTCTGCCAGAACCGGAAACCCACATTGCAAGAGGAAACGAGATAGTGCTGAACACCAGCCGTGATATTTTAGGACCAAATGTCTTTAGATGTCCGTAACTTCAAATGGTGTTTTTTAATTTTTGGGACTGTGGTAGTTTGTCCTAAAGGTGAAGTGGTATCAGAATCATATCACTTTATTGTCAGTGCCCCAGCGTCCTGAAGCATAGAAATTTGTCTCTGCAGTACAGCCTGAGCAAGGTTACACAAAACTTGTAGAACTAGACAGATACAGGCAGACCACAAGAGAAACGTTTTCAGAAACGTTCTGAGTACTCAGATTGGCCCGTTAAAAGGCCCGGTGCAGTTAGTGGGCGGGAACGCCGCCGATTGATTGTACCTCAGTTGGTTTTGACGTTGTCTAAGGAAGTAGGAAATGCATACGAGGCAGAGAACCGGCATTTAGGAAAACACGAGTTGTTGGCGTGTTCTGCACCAATTGGTGATGTAATTCACAACGCAGCAGTCAGGTGTGCTAGCATTTTAGCACATTCCTTATAGCGCCAAACTGTAAATGGAGACAGGACAGCTGAGAGGACCGGGCCTTTGGACAGCCCGGTCAATTTTCCCCTTGTTGCAATTACCCTGAAGTTCCAGTAAAGGAAACACACCTATTGACGGCTTAATGAATGAGTACCACAAGTACCACTGCAGCAATGGCAACACCGCAAGATGGCGACCTACACAAATTCGTCTACACTGTTTCAACATTGTTAAGAGGCGTGATAAAAAGGTTTTCAGATCATTTGTTTTCCAAATGTGCTACAGCAGTTTTAACCACTGCAATAATTTGAAAGAGCCAACAAGACTTCACCAACAAGATCCATGCCACAACAAAACATCTGCACTAAAGGTAGCAGGAATTATCAAACAACAGGCCCAACAATGGCCACCGTTAGCTGTTTGACAACACTCGGGAGGTTAGAGGGTGAAAGTGGTCCACCGGGGAAGCAGCGACACTGAACAAAAGTGTGAGATGTGGGGGGTGAGGGTGGATGTGAGAGTCAGAAAAAGCAAGACAGAAGGTCAAGTACCTGCCAGTCCTGTCAAGCACTTCCTCTAACAGCTGAGCAGTGTCCAGCAGGGTGGCTGGCTGCTTCCGGGGCCTTTCATCTCACTGAGGTGATGCGTGATGAGAGCTGCTCTTCCTCACATTTAACGTCTGTCACAATGTAGTCCACAGTCCTCATGGCTTTAGGACATCAGCTGCTTTGACCTAAGGGAAAAATGTGCATCTGGTGTGGAAAAATTACAAGAAGAGAATAGTTGTGCATAAAAATGCATCACCTTTGTTCAAGGTTTATGATTTTTTTTTTTGTATGTGAGGTAAATATTACTTATGGTACTGCTCCTCTGCAAGTGATTTTAATTCCAGTCTCTTTGTGTATTTGTGTGACTGACGACACATTAGTGTGAGCAGAACTATCACTGGGTTTGCAGGCCTCACCTGAAGGCGGCGTGAACGACTGTATGACAAGTTGAGCGCAGAATCACAGTCCTGGATGAGGAACAGAGCGAAAGGCAGAAGCTGGTTTCAGAGTTAAAAGAATTGTTTGGCCGTCAGAAAAAACATTCAGGCAAAGTCACCAGAAAAGGATGAACTCCTGCCCGATCACTGGAGCAGCAAACCAGCAGACTGTGACTGACTGACAGACTGAGTCCAAGATGACGATGTGGTCACTGCGCCACGCCGAGCCAACTGGCTTTTTCAAACAAGGTCTGTTTTTCCAAATCCATGGGGACCCAGTGAAGAACTCACTGCCATCCCCACATCGGAACCCCTTTAAGGGCTTGCAGTTGGGAAAAGAAAATGGATTTAGTTTTGGTGAGCTGTACTTTTGCCACATGTCATCTAACTTTGTCTTTGAGAGACTTTTCCTCAGAGGCAGATTGCCTCATCTTCAACATTCCCAAGACGAAGTGGCACATATGGTTGAGCAAGAAGCACCTGGCAGCCCCTTCAAACCTGCACGCTGATTGAAACTGTGGCAACGGGTGCTGGGAGCAGGAAGAAAGTCTACTGATATCTCCAAAGAGAGGTCTGGAATTCATGGACCTACTGCCACTTAGAGCACACGGATGATTGAGATGAAGTAAACAGCTCTGAAAAAAGGCAAAAACAGAAGGTAACGGTCACTGAGAAGGCAAAGAAGCAAATTGATTTGACTGGTTTTTAGATGGGACAAAGCTGTTCTCAAACGGATGACACATTTTCTTCTGCAAAGCACACAAGCTTTATGAATGATGTTAAAATGATGTGGGCTGCATGCAGGATAATGGACCACGGTCATCGGACTCTCGCCAAGTTGTCATTATAATATTTACCACATCCTAATGACTCAAATCAAACAGGCAGGAAAGAAGAAATGCTGCAAGGAGCACAATATTTTCACACAGATGATCGATCACCAAATAAAACCGCAACACCATGGCAACAAGACAAGCTAATTCTGTCATCATGTAACACACTCTGGGCTCCTACTTTCATGAACATCATATTTCAGCTCAAGTGATATTCAGTTCTCTCAATTTAACAGGTCGGTGTACAAGAGGACCTTTCACCATTACCTGTTACAGTGAAAAATGCAGATATTCTGCTTTTAAAAAAAATGATTGCAGCCTTTCACAGAAAAACTTCATTAGCACCCTCTTCTCTAGGTCCCATTTAAGCTAGAGTGTTTGCAATAGCTTTAAATGATGGTGATAGATAACATCATGCTGTTTATTACTTTTAAAGACTTCCATACACAATCTCCCAGAGAAGGATGATTTTTGTGGTTAAAATGAAGAAAACTGATGATCAATATGCACGCCCATATTACTCTACAGCCTCTTCTGCCATGCATCATCAGCATCCTTCCCTGCTGTTTAAAATAGATTACTGTGTAGACTTGTCATAAATGATGGATTGTAATGAAGTGGATCCATACTCTCACCGACCGCTTTGTTGATGGAACTGACAGAGAGGATAGATAAACACAATAAAGCTGACAGAGGAAACAGTTTGCAAGAGTTGGTCTGCTTTCAGAGACCTGGACAGAAGACAGAGATGTAAGGCTGCTGTTTCTTTTGTCTTACTCCTACCAGGTGACAGGTGTCAGGCACATTGTTTCATATTTGCAACTTAACAACAATGTTACACAAAAACATTTAACTTTTAAAAACGGTTCAAGGAGAAACTAAGTCAAGTCAGACAAACTAGGATTAGTTGCCTTGGCGGAGCACAGCAGCTTCTTGGCTGCTATCCGTTCATGTTACCTCCAAACGTTGTGTGGTGAGGATCAGCTTGTGTGAACTTTTGAAGCTTTCTGTTCCTATGATAACAGTTAAACATGAAGTAAAGGCTTTGTTTGAAAAATGATCACATTTGAGATAAGCAATGTGGAGGGGCAAAGTTAACAGAAACAGAACCATAAAAGTTTTACTAAAACTAGAAATGAGTCAAGCAACAAATCTGTTCACCCAACTTTTTTTTTCTGGCTAATGTCCGATCACTGGACAAGAAGTTGGATCAGACGACTCTGACTAAGCAGCTAAAGAAAGCTACAAACCTGCTATGGGTTTTGTTGTCTTGACAGAGACATGGCTAACCAACAACATGCCAGACTCATTTTACCAGATTGGGCAGCAGCTCAGGCAGGACGAGTCTTTATGTGCAACAAATATGAGTCGTGTTTCCACTATAGAAGGTCCAGGAAATTTCAGGGAGGGGGGAAAGTGACAGATAAAGTACAAAGACCCGGTTCTTTCAGATATTGTGTCTCCATACAAAATCGGCCCTTTCAGGACTTTGCTAAGATGTCAGAACATCGCAACAATTTCGGCAGCGAGTGGTATCACTGATCAGTGTCAAAATGCATCCAGAGGCTTCATTACCATTACAATCAATCAATCAAAGCTTTATTTATAAAGCGCCTTCCGCAACCCTGTCAGGAAGCCCAAAGCGCTGGACATAGCACAGTAGAAGGTAAATATATTGAATAAATCAAAAATAAAAGCAATTCAAATTGCAAAATACAAATTACAAAATAGGTGAAACATTCTGGTACAAGATTTATTGAATCCATTCAGGGGATGAAAGAGCAGTTGTGTGGCGTACAAAGTGGTGTTTAATGACCAGATGGAGCATTGTCTTTTACAGCAATCTTTAGGAGACCACAAAGTGTCGTCAATTACGGTGTAGTGAAATTTCCACCACATTTTTTGCTATTGAGAGTTCAGAAACAACAGTTTAAAAAGCAGCTTTTTCTTTCTTTCCATTCCTCTACACAGGCAACTTACCCAGATTGACGCATGCTGTTTGTTTTGTGTCTGTATTGTGGCTGGCCAATCAAAGCATGTTTGTTTAGTAAAACAATGTATTGTTTTATGGCTTTTTTGTTTGTTTGTTTTTGTCATTTTCCACGATGTAATGGAGGACTGCCCTGTTGACTGACATCCATGGTGGTCCAATAACAGCACTCTATTGGTTTGGTGGGCCAATCACAGTGCTCTATCAGCCAGGTGAGTGGGATGTTACTGTGACTGAGCAAAACCAAGATGGCGATTGCTCTGTAGCATTCCAATCACAGCCGTTTCTTTGTTTTTTTGGGCCAATCAAGCAATTTGTTGGTGGGCGGGATGCTACTCATATAAATATGGTGATGGCTTGTTTGAAACAGCTTCATCAACTTTAGACTTGTGCTTTCCTTTCTTAAGCTTATTTAGAAAAAGGATGTATTTGCATCTTCTTTGAAGGAGTATGGCAGCCTGTCATGAGCCGGGGTGAGTACTCTTCACACTATTCACCATCTCTGATTTTCTGATTGCAGGAAAGGGAGCAACAGCTGATCCTCATCAGCGGGCCAGCTTTATAAGGAGGAGGGTGATCAAGCTTCGACGCCGGATGATTGCTACTAACTGGTAGTCTCTAGCCCTTCGAGTTTCGCTTGCCTTTCGATTCGTTTTTGTGCTTGGCTTTTTGACGTTACAATTAATGTGGATATTTTTGGATCCTTACCTCAGGTTGCAGCATTTTTGGATACTCTGCCGATCTCTGGAAGAAGTTCTCCGGTTCGTTCCTGCATCACCTCTCATTCAGCCGACCCGCTCTCCACCACGCTCCCTCTCCGAATCAGCCTTCTCAACTCAATCCGTCAAACACTCATCCTCCTGGACTGCAATCTCACTCTGGATATCACCCCGGCTCACTCCCCCTCCATTTTCATGCTTCACTTCCGCATAGTAAGTCCCGACTCCAAACGATTCCCTCAAAAAACTACAACTCCCATATTCACCTCTATTTTCCCTTTAGACGCTGCTTCCTGTTTCTCACCCGCTGGACCCCAGTGCGCCCTTAGTTCTCCTGTTCCAAAATAAAATATTTTATTTTTGCCTTTATACTCGCCTCAGTCTCTGATTCTGCATGTCTTGGGTTAGGCATCTACCTCAGAACATGACACAGCCTGCCTCGTTGACTGACATCCATAACAGTGAGTATGTCACATTGTTTGTTATCCAATAGCATGCAGAAACAACTGTAGATCCCGCCCCATGATTGAAAGCTGACCGTGGCCAGACTTCATATATTCACATATATAGGATGGCTTGCCAGGATATGTCCATAGGCACTATAGGTGAATACAAGTTGATTTCTTTACCTGTCGACAGTTTTGGTTTCTCTCTTGACGCAATCATCATGCTGTCATCTGCTGGAGCCACGACATGGTTTATATCCAGTATCCATGGTGCATGTCACATAACTTATAGTATCTATAGATGAAAAGTATTTATATTATTTACTGAGGCATAATGAACTTTATAATAAAGTTTCTGAGAAACTTACTCTTTAAGGACTTTAGGTAACCCTGAGCCAGATTTTCATCCTCCAGTGTCTCTAAAATGAACCTGAATGACAAAAGCAAGTTGTTTTTAATCTGAATTCAAATATGCACTTAGTTGCTGTAGGATAATACCACACGATAAATGTCTTTAGGGTGTTCTAGTGTTTCTCCACACATATAGTAACATGAAAAATTACTAGGAACTTTAATGATTATTCAGCTTATTTGTATAATTGAGGCTTTGAGTATTTAACAGTGTTATGAGCAACTTCACATTAGAAGGGTATTTAATAGCCCACTACAGGTTCTTTGCTTTACAGTGACTAAAATCAATATTTTTACAGGAACACACAATATGAAAGTGTTGTGTGAAAACAACTTGAGGCTCTGGAAGACTTTTCCCTTGGTGATCAACCTGAAATTGCTCCTCACCGCAATTTCTGCAGCTTCACAGTAAATTCTAACTTATTGTTCAGCTGTCTGCCCTAAAACCCAATTGTTTTGGTGTTTCTATCTCCTTTTTGTGCTGTCATAACTCTTTTATGGCAGACTGTATTTGTTTTCATTGAAAAAGCCTAAAAATAATCCACAGTGCAGACACAGCAACCTGAAATAGGCTAGCCACCTCTGAAGAAAATCTCTGTGTCATGCTTTGTGTTGCTTAGACTTAAATAAAAATAGAGAAATATAATTACTTGCAGTAAAACAATCTGGGAAACTGGAGGATTTTTTAATTTTTGAAATACTTTTAGAAATCAATAATGTGTCACACCCTGTCCTGTCTTCCCATTTGGTTCAGCCTTGTGTCTCCGTTGATTGCTCCCACCTGCCTCTCGTTTCCCAATCACCTTAGCTCCCAACCCTCGTGTATTTAAACCCCTTCTGTTATGTGTCTTGTGTCGGTTCATTGTTTCATTGTCCTACGTGTCCCCAAAATAAAGCCTTGCGTTTAATGTTCCCATCTGCCTACCTGCCTGCTTCTTCACCCGCTTGTGGATCCTCCCCTCCGCTTCGTACTCCAACACGTGTGACAGAATGATCCTACCCGAACCCGTTAAAGGATCCAGTGGGGAGATTCTCCCATGGGAGTGCCTGCTCCAGTTCCTCTCCTCCGATCACTGGCCGGCCTCTCCTCCTCCAGCTTTGCCTCGCCGAAGACGCCGTCACCGACCTTCGACCTCTGCTTTCCTCCCCACCCTCCCGGAGCCAGAGGCGAGTTTGGACCGGGAGCCGCTTCCAGATCGCTCCAGTTTCGTTGGCACGAGCCTGGCTTTCTGTTCCCCCGGAGTTGGTCCACGGCGTGGGGAAAAACGCAGAGCTCCACCGCAGCCCTGTGTCCCGGGATGGAGCTGCGGACTCGCCGCTGCCCCTGCCCGACACAGCAGCTTGGACCCGCCCCCGGCCAGATCAGCAGCCCCGTCACCGGCCCAATCAGCGCCTCTGTCATCTGCAGGTGGAGGAGCAATGCCTGCAGCCCAGCTGACAGAGCTCGTCAGTCTCCAGGCGGAACTTGGCTGGATCCGCCAGCTTGTCAGCCTCCAGAAGTCCCACCTGGACACTCTATCCTCCTCGAACCGCCAGGAGAGGGCCTCGGTCCAGCCGGCAGCTCCCTCATCTCAGAGCCAGAGGAGCGAGCCCAAGGTCCACTCAGCGGAGCTCGCCGGTCTCCGGGCTGAGCTGGCCCAGCTCCATCGGACCCTCAGCCTCCAGGAGGTTCAGCTAGACGGTCTGTCCTCCCTGTTCTCCCGGGTTCCAGCACCACCAGTTCAGATGCAGCCTGTTCCAGCGGTGGTCCAGCCTGTCCAGGCAGCCCTTCCCGCTGCGGCTTTGTCTCCCCTCCAGAAGCAGAAGGTCCCGGCCCAGAAGCAGATGGCTCCGGTTCCGGCCCAGAAGCAAACAGTTCTGGCCCAGAGGCAGACGGTTCTGGTTCCGGCCCAGAAGCAGACAGTTCTGGCCCAGAGGCAGACGGTTCCGGCCCAGAAGCAGACGGTTCTGGCCCAGAAGCAGATGTTTCTGGTCCAGAAGCAGATGTTTCAGAAGTCGACGCCCCCGGGCCAGAAGTCGATGCCCCCGGACCAGAAGTCGACGCCCCCAAGCTAGAAGTCGACGCCCTCGGACCAGAAGTCGACTGTCCGAAGTCGATGGTCCAGAAGTCAACGGCCCCGGAGTCGACGGTCCAGAAGTCGACGGCCCCGGAGTCGACGGTCCAGAAGTGGAGGGTCCAGAAGTCAACGGTTCAGAAGTCGATGGACCAGAAGTCGACGCCCCCCGGACCAGAAGTTGACGCCCCCGGACCAGAAGTCGATGGTCCCGAAGTCGATGGTCCCGGAGTCGACGGTCCAGAAGTTGACGGTCCAGAAGTCGAGGGTCCAGAAGTCGACGGTTCAGAAGTCGACGCCCCCAGACCAGAAGTCGATGGTCCAGAACTCGACGGTCCAGAAGTCGATGGACCAGAAGTCGACGCCCCCGGACCAGAAGTCGATGGTGTTCGACACCTCTTCCGGTCCTGTGGTTGACGCCTCTTCCGGTCCTGTGGTCGATGCCTCTTTGTGTTCTGAAGTCGACGCCTCTTCGTGTTCTGAAGTCGATGCCTCATCCACTCGAGAGGTCGACGCTTTCTCCAGTCCAGAGGTCGGCGCTCTCTCCACTCCAGAGGTCGACGCTCTCTCCACTCCAGAGGTCGACGCTCTCTCCAGTCCAGAGGTCGACGCTCTCTCCAGTCCAGAGGTCGACGCTCTCTCCAGTCCAGAGGTCGACGCTCCCTCGTGTCCAGAAATCGATGCTCTTTCCAGTCCAGAGGTGGATGCTCTTTCCAGTCCAGAGGTAGACGCTCTTTCCAGTCCAGAGGTTGGCGCTCCCTTGTGTCCAGAGGTCGACGCTTTTTCCAATCCAGAGGTCGACGCTCCCTCGTGTCCAGAGGTCGACGTCCCCTCTAGTCCTCCGTCTCCAGTCCCGTGGTCGACGCCATCTCCAGTTCCAGCGGTGGTTCTGGATGTCGCACCGCATCCGGTCCAACCCTTCCACGAGGCTCCGGTCCGGCCCTTCCACAAGGCTCCGGTCCGGCCCTTCCACGAGGCTCCCGTCCGGCACTTCCAAGAGGCTTTGTCTCCGGTCCGGCCCTTCCAAGAGGCTTTGTCTCCAGTCCAGCCCGTCCAAGAGGCTTTGCCTCCAGTCCAGCCCATCCCAGAGGCTTTGCCCCCGGCCCAGCCTGCAGAGACTTTGTCCCCGATCCAGCCTGCAGAGCTCCTCTGCCGTAGACACCGGCCCCCAAGAGCCCGTCGTCGCCTCCTCCTCTGCCGCAGACGCAGGCCCCCAAGAGCCCATTGTCGCTGCCTCCTCTGCCGCAGACGCAGGCCCCCAAGAGCCTGTCGTCGCCTCCTCCACTGCCGCAGATGCAGGCCTCCAAGAGCCCATCACCTCCTCCACTACCGCAGACGCAGGCCTCCAAGAGCCCGTCGCCTCCTCCTCCGCCGCAGACGCAGGCCTCCAAGAGCCCGTCGCCTCCTCCTCTGCCACAGACGCAGGCCTCCAAGAGCCCGTCGCCTCCTCCTCTGCCCCTTTGGGGGGGGGTACTGTCACACCCTGTCCTGTCTTCCCGTTTGGTTCAGCCTTGTGTCTCCGTTGATTGCTCCCACCTGCCTCTCGTTTCCCAATCACCTTAGCTTCCGGCCCTTGTGTATTTAAACCCCTTCAGTTCTGTGTCTTGTGTTGGATCATTGTTTCATTGTCCTACATGTCCCAAAAATAAAGCCTTGTGTTTAATGTTCCCGTCTGCCTACCTGCCTGCTTCTTCACCCGCTCGTGGATCCTCACCTCCGCTTCATACTCCGGCACGTGTGACACAATGCATGATGGAATCTAATTGGTTTGAAACAATACAAACTGATTGGATATTTAAATTGTTAAATATAGGAAAGAAAGAAGGTCCTTTTCTTTTCTTTTTCAACTTGCATTTTACTCTTGCAGGCCACAAGCTACTCTGTCACACTAAATAGGCTATAAAAAAATAACCAAAATGAGTGAATGCACCAAACATTAAAGGTGTCGGAATCGTAAGGTTGCAGGTTCGAGCCCCGCTCAGTCTGTCACTGTCGTTGTGTCCTTGGGCAAGACACTTAACCCATGTTGCCTGCTGGTGGTGGTCGGAGGGACCGGTGGCGCCAGTGCTCGGCAGCCTCGCCTCTGTCAGTGCGCCTCAGGACAACTGTGGCTACATTGTAGCTCATCCCCACCAGTGTGTGAATGTGTGTGTGAATGGGTGAATGACTGATTGTGTTGTAAAGCATCTTGAGGGGTTCCAGGACTCTAGAAGGCGCTATATCAAATACAGGCCATTTACCATTTACCATTTGTTTAATCAATTCATTTGCAGTGGGAGGGGGTCTCAAGATATGCTTGTTTCAGGAACTAGCAGACTGCCACATCAGGCACAGACATATATGTGGTCACCCCATGGACTGGCGTTGCCCATTGTAGCTGGCGTAACAGCGGGCTGCCATCTTGGATGGGCCCCCATTTGCCCCCAGTGTATTTATTTCTACTGAAGAAGGTGCTTACCCCACTAAAAACATTTTGTTATACTTTTTCACAAAGTCATACACATAGCATGGCATGATAGTTAAAACATAGATATAATTAAATAAATAAAAATATAGAAATAAAAGCCCAAGAGGTAAGCCAAAAAAATCAATATTAATCCCACGTGATCTGTTTTAATAGTGTGCCGATTGTTGCAACTGTAGGCTGCAAGAAAACGGGCGTAGTTGCTCATTCTGCGATGACTATGGGTGTGATGCTGCTGCACTCTCCAGTGCCTAATGGCGTGTCTATGCTCATGTCTATGAGAGGAGAGCTTAACATGGCAGCATTTGGAGTCTTACTTTCTGATATTACAACACATTCTCACTCCCAGCACATCAAAACAAACGCTTGGTCAGCCACCCTCCGCATCAGACCCTTGATGCCAAAAGTGCCCTTTTTCGTCACTTATGTGCAAAAAGGGGTTTTTCCTATTTCTGAGTGCAGATCCCAATACAGCGTAAAATTGACTGCACATAAGTAACGAAAAAGGGCATTTTTGGCATCAGGGGTCTGATGCGGAGGGTGGCTGACCAAGCGTTTGTTTTTGACGCGCTGGGAGTGAGAATGTGTTGGATATTTGGACTTCTCGGCTCAGATTGGATAACAGCAACACAACTACTGATTTGCTAGCATGGTGTGTCTTGTAAAAAGAGCTCATGAATGTGTGACGTAGATCTATCAGGCTTTTCAAATCCTTGATTTCCACCATCTATTCTCCTTCAGAAGCTAATTCAGGAGGTAGGTGTAGGAGACTATTTTATTCCATGCTGTAGTTCTTTTTTTAAAACACAGAACAGTTTTGTTACCTGTTTTCCCCCATGTTTCGTTTGCGGCTGCAAACTTCCTCAGACTGACACTGATGGTGGCGTCACTTCCTTCTCCGTTTACCCGCGGGCAGCAGAGGACGTTGTCGCCCTCTACTGCCCACTCTACCCTCACCGAGAAAACATAATAACAGAAGTAAGATACCGTAAACAAGAGGATAAACACATACAACATGCTTTAAAGACCTGCGGATACCCAACATGGGCAATAAACAAAGGAAAGCAACAAACAACAACAGAAAAAAAAGAACAACCTAAGCAAAGAACCAGAAACCCAGAAAGACAAGAACCAAAACCAGTGATAACCCTACCATACATCAAAGGCATAACAGAAAAAATAAGAGCAACAATGAAAAATTACAACATAAACACACCAACAAAACCATACACAACAGTTAGAAACAGACTAGTGCACCCAAAAGACAAGATACCAGCTGGACATAAATGTGGAGTTATTTGCGAAATCCTATGCAAACTCTGAAATAAAACATACATAGGAGAAACCGGACACCAACTCAACACATGAACAATAGAACATAGAAAGGAGTGTGAGAAAGAGGCAAGTCGAAAACACACAAGAGCAGCAAAACAAGAAGCAGAAAGTACAATAAAGAAGTCAGCCGTAACAGATCACTGCACACGAGAAAACCATATAATGGACTGGGACAACACAAGGATCATAAACACCGAACAACTAAAATACAAAAGATGGATTAAAGAAGTAATCAAGATAAGGAGACGTGGATGTGGGACAATGATCAGGGACGATGGAGTTTACACGTTGGACCGCGCATGGGACTGCATCGTCGGACAGGGGAGAGCGGGCAACAAAGGGCGACAATGTCCGCGGATAAACGGAGAAGGAAGAGACGCCACCATCAGCGTCAGCCTGAGGAAATTTGCAGCCGCAATCGAAACGTAGTGGGAAAACAGATAACAAAACTGTCCAGTGTTTTAAAAAAAGAACTACAGCATGGAATTGGAAACGCGACACAGCAAGAACACACCTAAGATGCTCAAAGACTATTTTATGTTTAGTCTGAATGAGAAACTCTGAGTGATTGATTATTATCAGGAATAATATTTTAAAAAATGTGTTTCAGTGTTCCACACCTTTAAAGTTGCTAGAACAAAACTGAAAACAATTTAGCCTAAAACATTTTTTCATGCCCCTTAACAACCTTCTAACATAGTATAGCTATACATTTATTATGGAGATTAAAAACACGAGAAAAATGATGAAGTTGTTGACTCGCATTTGACTTAAAACCTCCGCCAATAACACATTTTGGACCAAAGGGGACTATTGGACCGACCGGTTGTCTGTCTCACCAAGTCATCGCACTTCTCTGGGTCCTCTACTCATCACACACTCGCATATTTAGCAACAGAACACCACGAGTGCGAGAGGTTCTCAGCTCAATAATATCAGAGAAGGAGAAACAGCCGGCTGCTACCACTTCATCTTTAGGACAAACTACCAGAGTCCCAAAATGCAAAACAGTGGGTTTCTGGTTCTGATAGAGGCAGAACCAGGGAAGATACCCCAGGTGAGGGGTAAGTGTTCCATGACCGTGTTTGCATTCAAAACCTAGCCTGTTCTGTAGATTCAGTATAACAGATTTAATGCAGTTCTATAAGCTAAGACTTGTTTACATCAAATGGCCTGTTGTTGAGGGCTCTTTCAACAACAGAGATGAAACTATTGACTCAACAAAGCTGTATACCTTAAAAAATATAGCAATTCATGTAAATGTTATTTAATTCATTTTTACACTTTCATCAATAATATCAAAAGTAATTTTAGATGATGATTATTTCCAGTGATGATTAGCCCTTGTAGCACATTTGGCTGAAGTTATATATAAACATAGGCAAGAATGACCCATCCATCCATTTTCATCCGCTTATCCGGAGTCGGGTCGCGGGGGCAGTAGCCTAAGGCGAGAGACCCAGACGTCTCTCTCCGCAGCCCCTTGGGCCAGCTCCTCTAGGGGAATGCTAAGGCGTTCCCTGGCCAGGTGAGAGACACAGTCCCTCCACTGTGTTCTGGGTCTACCTTTAGGTCTCCTCCCGGTTGGACGTGCGCGGAAAACCCCACCAGGGAGGCATCCAGGAGGCATCCTGACCAGATGCCCGAGCCACCTCAACTAGCTCCTCTCGATGTGGAGGAGCTGTGGATCTACTCCGAGCCCCTCCCGAATGACCGAGCTTCACATCCTATCTCTAAGGGTGAGCCCAGCCACTCTGCAGAGAAAACTCATTTTGGCCGCTTGTATCCGCGATCTCTTTCTTTCGGTCACTACCCAAAGCTCATGACCATAGGTGAGGGTAGGATCGTTGATCGAACGGTAAATCGAGAGCTTTGCCTTCTGACTCAGCTCTCTCTTCACCACGACAGACCGGTACAATGCCCGCATCACTGCAGATGCAGCACCAATCCACCTATCGATCTCACGCTCCATCTTTCCCTCACTCGTGAACAAGACCCCGAGATACTTAAACTCCTCCACTTGGGGCAGGACCTCATCCCTGACGTGGAGAAGGCATTCTACCCTTTTCCGAGTCACGACCATGGTCTCAGATTTAGAGGAGCTGATTCTCATCCCAGCTGCTTCACACTCGGCTGCGAACCGCTCCAGCAAAAGCTGAAGATTACGTTCTGATGAAGCCAACAGGACCACATCATCTGCAAAAAGCAGAGGCCTTTTTCCTCAGGCCACCAAAAAGGATGCCCTCCACACCTTAGCTGCGCCTAGAAATCCTTTCCATAAAGGTTATGAACAGAATCGGTGACAAAGGGCAGCCTTGGCGGAGTCCAACTCTCACTGGGAATGAGCCCAACTTACTGCCGGCAATGCGGACCAAACTCTGACACCGGCCATACAGGGACCTAACAGCCCGTATCAGATGGCCTGGTACCCCATACTCCCGGAGTACCCCCCACAGGGCCCTGAGGGAAGCGGTCAAATGCCTTCTCCAAATCCACAAAACACATGGAGACTGGTTGGGCAAATTCCCACGCACCCTCCAGGATCCCCCTAAGGGCATNGACGCCACCATCAGCGTCAGCCTGAGGAAATTTGCAGCCGCAATCGAAACGTAGTGGGAAAACAGATAACAAAACTGTCCAGTGTTTTAAAAAAAGAACTACAGCATGGAATTGGAAACGCGACACAGCAAGAACACACCTAAGATGCTCAAAGACTATTTTATGTTTAGTCTGAATGAGAAACTCTGAGTGATTGATTATTATCAGGAATAATATTTTAAAAAATGTGTTTCAGTGTTCCACACCTTTAAAGTTGCTAGAACAAAACTGAAAACAATTTAGCCTAAAACATTTTTTCATGCCCCTTAACAACCTTCTAACATAGTATAGCTATACATTTATTATGGAGATTAAAAACACGAGAAAAATGATGAAGTTGTTGACTCGCATTTGACTTAAAACCTCCGCCAATAACACATTTTGGACCAAAGGAGACTATTGGACCGACCGGTTGTCTGTCTCACCAAGTCATCGCACTTCTCTGGGTCCTCTACTCATCACACACTCGCATATTTAGCAACAGAACACCACGAGTGCGAGAGGTTCTCAGCTCAATAATATCAGAGAAGGAGAAACAGCCGGCTGCTACCACTTCATCTTTAGGACAAACTACCAGAGTCCCAAAATGCAAAACAGTGGGTTTCTGGTTCTGATAGAGGCAGAACCAGGGAAGATACCCCAGGTGAGGGGTAAGTGTTCCATGACCGTGTTTGCATTCAAAACCTAGCCTGTTCTGTAGATTCAGTATAACAGATTTAATGCAGTTCTATAAGCTAAGACTTGTTTACATCAAATGGCCTGTTGTTGAGGGCTCTTTCAACAACAGAGATGAAACATTTAAAGTGAGATATGACTTGTTAGAGAAGGACCACTTATGTTTCTATTGACTCAACAAAGCTGTATACCTTAAAAAATTATAGCAATTCATGTAAATGTTATTTAATTCATTTTTACACTTTCATCAATAATATCAAAAGTAATTTTAGATGATGATAATTTCCAGTGACGATTAGCCCTTGTAGCACATTTGGCTGCAGTTATATATAAACATATGCAAGAATGACCCATCCATCCATTTTCATCCGCTTATCCGGAGTCGGGTCGCGGGGGCAGTAGCCTAAGGCGAGAGACCCAGACGTCTCTCTCCGCAGCCCCTTGGGCCAGCTCCTCTAGGGGAATGCTAAGGCGTTCCCTGGCCAGGTGAGAGACACAGTCCCTCCACTGTGTTCTGGGTCTACCTTTAGGTCTCCTCCCGGTTGGACGTGCGCGGAAAACCCCACCAGGGAGGCATCCAGGAGGCATCCTGACCAGATGCCCGAGCCACCTCAACTAGCTCCTCTCGATGTGGAGGAGCTGTGGATCTACTCCGAGCCCCTCCCGAATGACCGAGCTTCACATCCTATCTCTAAGGGTGAGCCCAGCCACTCTGCAGAGAAAACTCATTTTGGCCGCTTGTATCCGCGATCTCTTTCTTTCGGTCACTACCCAAAGCTCATGACCATAGGTGAGGGTAGGAACGTAGATCGAACGGTAAATCGAGAGCTTTGCCTTCTGACTCAGCTCTCTCTTCACCACGACAGACCGGTACAATGCCCGCATCACTGCAGATGCAGCACCAATCCACCTATCGATCTCACGCTCCATCTTTCCCTCACTCGTGAACAAGACCCCGAGATACTTAAACTCCTCCACTTGGGGCAGGACCTCATCCCTGACGTGGAGAAGGCATTCTACCCTTTTCCGAGTCACGACCATGGTCTCAGATTTAGAGGAGCTGATTCTCATCCCAGCTGCTTCACACTCGGCTGCGAACCGCTCCAGCAAAAGCTGAAGATTACGTTCTGATGAAGCCAACAGGACCACATCATCTGCAAAAAGCAGAGGCCTTTTTCCTCAGGCCACCAAAAAGGATGCCCTCCACACCTTAGCTGCGCCTAGAAATCCTTTCCATAAAGGTTATGAACAGAATCGGTGACAAAGGGCAGCCTTGGCGGAGTCCAACTCTCACTGGGAATGAGCCCAACTTACTGCCGGCAATGCGGACCAAGCTCTGACACTGGTCATACAGGGACCTAACAGCCCGTATCAGATGGCCTGGTACCCCATACTCCCGGAGTACCCCCCACAGGGCCCTGAGGGAAGCGGTCAAATGCCTTCTCCAAATCCACAAAACACATGGAGACTGGTTGGGCAAATTCCCACGCACCCTCCAGGATCCCCCTAAGGGCATAGCCCAATAAGGGTCCAGTGTTCCACGGCCAGGACGAAAACCACATTGCTTCTCCTGAATCTGAGGTTCAACAATCCGACGGACCCTCCTCTCCAGAACCCCTAAATAGACCTTACCAGGAAGGCTCAGGAGTGTGATCCCCCTGTAGTTGGAACACACCCTGCGGTCCCCCTTTTAAAATAAGGGGACCACCACCCCGGTCTGCCAGTCCAGTGGGACTGCCTCCGATGCCCACGCGATATTGCAGAGCCGTGTCAGCCAACACAGCCCCACAACATCCAAAGCCTTAAGGAACTCTGGATGGATCTCATCCACCCCCAGAGCCTTGCCACAGAGGAGCTTTTTAACCACCTCAGTGACCTCAGCACCAGAGATTTGAGAGGCCAACCCAAAGTCCCAGACTCTGCTTCCTCACTGGAAGACATGTTGGTGGGATTGAGGAGGTCTTCAAAGTTTTCTGCCCACCGATCCACATTGTCCTGAGTAGAGGTCAGCAGCACACCGTGCTCACTACAGATAGTGTTGGTAGCGCACTACTTTCCCCCCGAGGCGCCAGATGGTAGACCAGAATCTCCTCGAAGCCGTACGGAAGTCTTGCTTCATGGTCTCACCGAACTCCTCCCATGCTCGGGTTTTTGCCTTGGCGACTACTCGAGCCGCGTTCCGCTTGGACTGCCCGTGCCCGTCAGCTGCCTCTGGAGTCCCACAGGCCAAAAATACCTGATAGGACTCTTTCTTTGATTTTCCAAAAGCATGCCTACTTTTGCCAACTCAGCCCATTCTCCCTCTCCATCAGTACTTATGTTGTGCAAATTAAATAAGAATAATGTTTTAAGTCACCCTTGACGAGCACTAACAGTAGGATGGGAAGGATCCTCCCTTCTTTGCTGGAAAACATTCCTAAAGATACTCTGATTGCACACTTGTACCCACCTTGCTGTCCTCTGGGCTGCTGTGTCCCTTGGTTATGGTTGTGACTGTATATGTAAACTGAGTGACAAAGGAAATGAAAGTCTTGAGACTCAAAGTTTTAAAAAGGAAACCCCTCGTTGCTGAGTGCGGTTCCTCTCCCTCCCTTTTTTCCAGTCTTACAAAACGCTTCACTTGTCACTGCTGACTCCCAAGCTCCTTTAATAAATGCTCCAAAAGAAAATGTCTGGCTTTGAGTGGCAGAGTGTGACTGTTTAAAACCAGTGGGATTCTTGGTAATCCTACAGAAGACTCAGGTGTAACCTGACTTTAAAGCCGCCTCTCCCCTCCACTTACAAGTGACAAACCTGCAGAGAAGAGGCTAGGTGGAGCGTGTGGAGAAGAATCGATTGTCCACGTCGCCTTTCCAGGGAAGCCATCGGTATTTGATACATGTGGAGTGGAGGGACCCATATGTTTTAGTGAGACCTTATATATGACTTAAGGCTGAAAATAGAGTGAAATGTGGGTTACTTCCACCGAGGGGGTCTTGTGGATGAAACTTTGAGGCCTGTCAGTCAGCAGCTGCAGCTTTTGGCCTTTAAAGTGGTTGCTTGGAAACGGATCCAGTGTGAGGGCATCACTGCTGTATGTTTCTCAGACTACTACAACTAAATCTCAATATTTCAAATGTTCACGAGTCAAAAGCTGAAGATGGTTAAAATGTTTAGCAGAATGTAATTGCAAGTATGACTGCAGTGAAACACATCATTGCATGTTGTTTTTTAAATACCAAAATGGGAGTACAACTTCCTAAAACTTTCCATGCCTTATGTATTTTCTCTCTTTTTCCTTTGTCTTTTGGCAGACAGCTGTCTGAGACACGATGCTGCTTCCACTGGAGACTTCACTCTTTTCACTCACTCCATCTCTGGCACATAGTTGCCATGGAAAAAGCCCAGAAATGGGGCAGATAACAGTTCAATGAGGGAGCAGAGACTGGAGGGTCTGAAGGGAGGCAGCAAGTTTCCAGGGCCCATCCTGTCAAACCATCACGCTCTTTTGATGCATAAAACTGGAGAGGAAAACCGAGCGAGGGAAAATGTTTAGAAAAACAGAAAACGAGAGAAGAGTTTGGATTTTTCTTTTAAACAATGGGAGGAGGAAAGTAATATGTTGACTGAAGTTGAACCGGAGTGTGGAGAGATGACAGCATTTCAAAAAGGAAGTGACTAAAATAATTAGGATCTATCTGTGTTGGGAATATTGTAAGCACCAGGTGTAATTTAAGTGAGGAAATATCAAGACAGCCCATTTCTCGCAGCCGGAGAAATGACTCACTGCAATACAGAAGAAATCTGCATGATATCCTGTCTCTGATGTAAGAATTAACTGTCTATTACCAAGGTATTAATAATCTCAGGAGTACAGTGCTGGGGATTAATTACCGCACTCAGTCAGTCAGAAGAAGTGAAAATGAGGCTGGCTGGCACCAGCAGCCTATCTATGCAGCTAACAAATCAAAACGTCATTTCGAAAACCAGATAAAGGACAAAATGCTTCGAGGGACTGTTAAAGTTAGCTGAAAGATGGCAAGTCAATACATTTCAGAGGTCACTGTGTTTATTAGATCCCACAACAACCGCAGCTCTGGTGAAGATCAAAGCTTTCCTTTGGGACTTAATGTTATGACATCACATGGAAAATCTGATCAGATGAAATCTGAAAATATATTCACCTTACTCAAACCCACATTAGGCAAAAGGAGGAAATAAGGTAAAATACATAAATACTTCTGAATTTGAAGCTCGGTGACACATCAGCAGGGACTTGCTGGTGACAGCCCACCTCACTTCTGGCAAACAGTTTTGAAGTAGCACTGTCAGGAGAGGCCCCTCGGAGGATCTCAGGTACACCACCTGCCTGAAATCAAATTCCCTTTTATTCCTTCTTCTCTTTGAGACTACAGCGCAAAGACAAGAGGCTCCACTTCCTGTTTTAACACCGCAGCACCACTGCACTTCCAGCAAACACTGAAGCAATTTTATAAAGATTGATGACTAAAAGTTGCAGCATGCAACAGGAATCTTCCTCAGGACGGTGACTATGACGATTACAGGGTTTCTCTTTTGACTTTTCAGACTGCGGTGACTCCTGGTGGTGTCACCCACTGGATTTTTGCACTGATGACTTCTACGAATAAGACAGGAAGAAACCGTAGCTGCTGCTTCTGGAAATGTAAAATGCAGTAGCTGTAAAACTTTCATTAGCTGGCTGAAACAGCCGGTCTGTAATGATGGTTGGTACACTTTGTGATTTTAAATGTCAGCACTGGTGTGTCAGTCATTTGGTTCAATGCTTTGTCTTCACAGCAATACTTAAAGGGATATTCCACCAAAATTTTAATGTTGTCTATTGACATATATCCCAGAGTTAGATAACTGGGAATAAACTATTTTAACCAGCCCAGCCGTTCTTCTGACTCGGCTGTACTCCTTTAGCGTTAGCTTAGCATAAAACACAGCAAGTGAGTGGATCCAGCTGGCATTGTGAGTGAAAACATCCTTAAAATCACTCAGTAGGGTTAGTACTGAAACAAAAATCATATTCATGTCCCAATGAGAACTAATAAACCTAATCAAATACCTGCAAACCAAAAAAGGGGTACTATAAATGTTTGACCACATTTTTAATTACGTGCAATTCATAATTATTAATGTACTAAAAACTTTGTATTATTGAACTAAAACTCAGTTAGGAGAAACGTAGACTTGTGAATGTAACTGGATTTAAATTTCAGTCTGGCTACACTAGAAATTAAATTGGATGCAAATGGATTAAACTGGACCTGTTCTCTGGTTTTATAGTACCCACGAGACAAGTAGAATGTAAATCAACTGAATTACAACTTAACAACGGTGGATTAACACAATGTATTGGAGCATTTTTTCATGCTAATGTTAACAGTTTGTTCTAAGAACTGCAGCGCTTAACTAAAGCCTCTTAAAGCCTGATTTAAGACGTGATCTAGTTTGTTTAAAGCTTGGGGATACCTCGCTGAAAATCTGAAAAAACTGTGTGACTCATTGGGTTCTTGCTGCCACTTAAAAATCTGACTTCTGCTAATGATTAAGATGAGAACACGTCAAAGACGATGAGTAGGAGGATAAAGTTGGAGGATGAATGACGTGAGAAAATGGAGTACATTTAAAGATGGGAAAGGTTAATTCTGAAGAAAATCTGCTGGCCCTTCTGAAGGTTTTTCAGTTTTTACCACAGCCATCTTCCATTCCTTAAACAGGCCACCAGATACCATCAGAGACATAATTTGCCTGCACTTGACGAGAGTAGATTTATGTCCTGGATCTTCTTTTCTTCTCCATCCTAGGCATGGCATTCTGTCTCAATACACTAAGTCCAAAGAGAAAAGTCTGGATCTCATCTGAAAGAAGAGTGAAGTGTGATGTGGAGGGTTGTGACACAGAGTCTCTGAATTTGTCGCTTTGTCTTCAACACTTTAACCTACAACAAAAGGTGGTGTCAAACACTGAAAATGCTCATGCATCCATAAAGATCAGGTCAGCTGCAGAGTAACATGAAAACCGTGTGTGTGTGTGTGTTTTTCATGAATGTCAGAGGAAAGTGACAAACCCAGATAAAATAAAATTGTCACATGAAGTTGTCGTGGGAGCATGCAGCGCATGTGTGCAGGTCCAGCAGGCATGGAGCTGCATGTGTGAGAATGATGAACAGGCTAACGTCCTCTAGAGATGCTGTGCTCTGAAAGCCAAAAGTGTCATGTTTAGGTGATTCTGGCCCAAGGATTCAGCCAACACAGAGAGCGGTGCAAATAATAAAGTTAATTTAAAGCACGTAAAAAAACAGACAAAAAAGTCAGCTTACTTGGTTTAAAACAGTGGGCTTAAGACCAGTACACACGGCAGGATAATTGTGCCAATTTTTAACCTTCTCCTCCTCTCCTGACAATCTTAAGGATGTGCACGATTACGTTAATGGCTCTAAAGATAACCTTATAAAATAATCCTGCCATGTGTGGTGTGTTCCATCATTTGGCTTCATGACTGGCTACATGTCACATTGCAGAATGTTAATTGTCCCTGAAAATCAGACCAATCCAACATTTTTGAGAACCCAGATTTAGGACTGGAGTGATCCTAACATCATTAAGAGCAGACCAGAGCACTCGTAACACACCACAGAAGAAAGGATAATCTGATAAGATTATCTTTAGATCGTTTACAGTAATCATGCACAACTTTAAGATTGTCAGAAGGACACATAATAAAATTAAAATAAAATGACTGACTACTGACCTCATAAAATCCAAAACACTTAACTTGTTCTCTAAACAAATACAATATTACAGTAATGTGTCATGTTCTGCGGGTGGAGGTGGCAGACCATGTGTGGTGGTGGGTNCACGAACGAAGACCAGACTAGGGCACACATGACAAGGGAACACAGAAGACGAGACCAGGGAACAGGGACTCGAACACTTGACTTGGGCACAGGGACTCAAACACTTGACTTGGGCACAGGGACTCAAACACTTGACTTGGGCACAGGGACTCAAACACTTGACTTGGGCACAGGGACTCAAACACTTGACTTGGGCACAGGGACTCGAACACGAAGACTTGGGCACAGGGACTCGAACACGAAGACTTGGGCACAGGGACTCGAACACGAAGACTTGGGCACAGGGACTCGAACACGAAGACTAGACTTGACACGAAGACTAGACTTGACACGTAGACTTGACACGACACGAAGACTTGACACGACACGAAGACTTGACACGACACGAAGACTTGACACGACACGAAGACTTGACTTGACACGTAGACTTGACTTGCCACGTAGACTTGACTTGACTTGACACGTAGACTAGACACGTAGACTTGACTTGACTCGACACGTGGACCAGACACGTAGACTTGACTTGACTTGACACCAGGAACACAGAGACATACTGCATCAGCAGGCGTGGGACCCAGCAGGAACTGCAGCAGCAGGCATTGGCCCCAGCAGGAACTGCTGCGTGGAGAACCTGCAGGCACAGACCCTGCAGGCGTGGACCAGGAAACGGTTGAGCAGCGGGAGCGACCCGTGGAAGCCCAGCTCGGCGGCAGGTACTCGACATCCCAATCAAAGCAGGTGCACATCCCGATCTGCTGGGTCCATCGGCGGAGGCTCGGGTGAAGGGAAGCCGGAGAAGAGCGGGGAGACCAGCCCTACCACACCGGAGAATAATGGCGTGCGTAGCGGGTGTAATTCCCTTGAGGCTCCAGGATCCGCGGCTTCCCGGAGACGAATGGGACGGGGCGAAACAGCAGGAGGTGAATGACCCTGACCACCCCGAAGACAACGTGGGATGCGCCAGGATCTCCCAGAGGACTTCGACCACCCCGAGAACAGGTAGGATGCGCCGAACACAAAAACTCCAGGCCAGAAATCACCCTCTGCTGAAAGGGAGAAAAAGAAAAAATAATCCTCCAGAAGCAGGTGTGTTAGCTCACCACAGGTCCAGGTTTGGTCGGTTCATTCTGTCATGTTCTGCGGGTGGAGGTGGCAGACCATGTGTGGTGGTGGGTTCCAGGAGGCAGAAGAGCAGGCAGACGGATGAAAAAATAAAAAGATGTTTATTATAGGACGGGAGAAACAGGACGAACGAACATGCACAAGCGACAATGAACCGACAAAAGACAGCAACAAGGAGGGAGGTACAAATACACCAGGGAATCAGGAACACATGGGCAGAGTAATCAGGGACAGGTGAGAACAATTAGGCAAATCAGGGCAGGAGAGACACAGTCAGGGAGGCTGGGGAGGATCATGACATAATGTAGTTACAAATATGGCAAAAGTTCTAAACACGAAGAGAATCTTAATTTTTCATGCTGGTTGCTGTTATTTTAATAGCATAACTTATCTTTACCAAGACTTGTATATATTTGGGAAAATGACATCTGAAAGATTAACATTTTCCTTGCTCACTTCACTTTTCCTTTCCATCATCAACAACACAAAGGGACTAAAAACCACCAAGGGCTTGACATGCCAGTCAAAGGGCTAAATAAATGTCAGCAGATAGCTTCTAGGGTGGCAAACGCTCTAACACACATGGTTCAATAGACATTTAAGTAGAATCAACAGNGGTGTCTTCTATAGAGATTACTGCAGATCTGTCAGATTGTTTTATTTAAGCTTTCGTCAGTACAAGAAAGCAGACAAGAAGAAAACTTGTAGAACTAAAAAGTCTGAGTAAATCTTTTACCTGTGACTTTCTGAAGCGTTCTTCGCCACGACATAAATGGGAAGTGCAGATCTGCACTGTAACACATCAAATGAAATATGACTCATATTCCTGAAACACCATCTGTGAGTTTATAATGTAACCTCAACCATCTGTGTCAGTATTCACATCCTTTATGAGAAATCTGTCTACTTGTAGACTAAAACATAATTACAGTTAAATCAGACAAACACATTCAAACCGAAAAAAACACAAAAATATGTAAGCTGGACATTATTTATTAGATTTCTTATTTATTTTACTTTCTGTATTTTAAACTGATTGGAGTTGTGCAGACTGTCTTTTAGTCACGAGGTTGGCAGCAATTTTTCTGCACGCATCTGCCAAAGTGTTCTTGGGCAAGGCACTGATGCCAGTTTGCTCCAAACGTTGTGTGTTTCTTGTGTGGCACACAGACATCCATTACTGTGCGAGAGAAAGTTTGGGGATGGATTTTAAGAACCAAGAAAGAAAAAGGTTACACATTTTGACCGTTAAGCATTTATAAAGTACAATATGTCCTTTTGCAAAAGTTACGGGCTGAACTGCTGGTGAGAGTGTTATTGATCCTCTGAATATGAACATTTCTCCAAATGCCAAACTGAAACCGTATTGGTAAAAAGTGTTCTAGGATCCAAAAGGCTAGATGGGTGGAAAGTGTAAACTTGGCATTAAAAATTTCCAGCAGACACATTTAAATTATTTAAGTCACATTTTTCTCTAACTGCACACTTTTCTTACATTAAAGAGCCAAATGTTTTAAATTTAAATCATAAATACTGATATGTTGAAATTATTAAAAAAAATAATAATAAAAAAATTCTACTCAGATGGCAGGTTTTGGAACCTTATCCTGATATTTGGACATCTTGCAATGGATAACAGCATCATGGCCCTACCACTGGAAACGTTGACGTTTTATCTCCACAAACAACACAAGTTAGGAGGAGCTTCTGCCGTGTGGTTTAGTTGCTAATGCTAACAGTTAGCTTCTACTAGCTGAGATGTCAGCTGCTGACTCTCAGATGCTAAACCAACAACAGCCTTCCCCGAGTCGATGAATGTTAAAGGGATACTATGCAACATTTTCATGTTTTAAAATCGTTTTCTTGTACCAGTGTGCTAAAATGACCAACACCCCTTAGTGATGTACCTTTCCTCTAGAAAATAATGAAGGCTGAGAAGACATTTCAGCTGTTAGATTAAGTTGTCAAAAAGATGAAGCAAGTAGATAAGTTTCACTTTAGCATTGATGAATAATAACAGACACAATGGAGTGATATAAGCAAGCAAAACTGCCAAGTGTGCCTTTGAGTGGCAGTGTGATGTAGATCTGTGACACCACCGTCTATTTTCAATCAGAAACGAATGCAGGAGATTGGTGTAGGAGACTATTTTCATCTTCAGCCTGCATGAAAAACTCAGAGTGACCAATTAAAATCAGAAAAAATAATTTCAGTGTTCCACAATTTTAAATAAATACATTATGTAATTCAAGTCTCATTAATTTATTTCCTCTTTAGAGAATTTTA
This sequence comes from Nothobranchius kuhntae, assembly GCA_006942095.1. Taxonomy (NCBI): domain Eukaryota; kingdom Metazoa; phylum Chordata; class Actinopteri; order Cyprinodontiformes; family Nothobranchiidae; genus Nothobranchius; species Nothobranchius kuhntae. Next base: position 919,107 of record SSNQ01034631.1, read on the forward strand.
TGTATTTTAACTAGGGTTACTTCCCATGTAAAGAAGGTCCGCTCACCTGTTCTCAGATCATTAAATCCTTGTCATGACCTGTTATCTTCCTATCATCCTCCAGTCATCCAACTAGAACCAGTTAGTGTTCCTGATCATTCTCAGAATATGTCACCCCTGCTCTGGTGGTAAAAGTTAGTAAATTTAAGTCCTAGATCAGATTTGTTCCTGTTCTACTGTTATTTTAAGGATTTGGATGTGTTTTAACTACATTGTGAGAAATAGAAATGTTAATAAAAACACCCAATTATACAAAAAAAATGAAACTGGAAAAATTAGAATCTGGTGCAAAGTCCACTTATTTCAGTAATTCAACTAGACAGAGACAATATGAAGGCTCAGGAATGCTTTGCAGGTGTTTTCTATTTGCAATTATAAATTTTAGTTGATTTGGGTCTTGTTTCATATCACACAGTGACATTTGAATATTTAAATGCATTTTTTAGAAATTAAAAGATTTAGTTTACAGTAATAATAACCATGTCTAATGTTTGATTATCTGCCTCATTATTTTTCATTGAAAAAATTGCTTTCAGGGAATATTTTCCTGAACGATTAAAATGTGATTAATTAAAATTAATTAATTACAAAGCCTCTAATTAATTAGATAATTTTTTTAAATCGAGCCCCACCCCTAACTTTAACCAAAAACCCAGGTTGATGTGTGCTTCAATATCGAAATGAAGGGTAAAAACTGTTAGAATTGGTAAATCTGTGTGAATTCAATGACTACATGAAAATGTTAAACTGATACCTACAATGTTCATTTAAAATGTTTTTTTAAAAACATGATCAAAATAAATCATGTGTCAATATAAATCCTAAATGTAATGTGGATTCCACATGTTTAGAAAATATGCCATTAGCCACACCTCCCTGAAGTGACTCAGCTTTGGGGTTTTAGTCACATATCTGGCAACATTGCCAAAGGGATGCCTGGTTGTGAAAGATGATAATACCTAACATGGCTAGGTCTCTTTGAGCAAGCTGAACTCCAAAGTGCACATCCACCCAGTCAATCTAGGCCATCCACATTTGTTATATGGATGCAAGGTTATAATAGTTTTAATAGGAACAGTTCCATTTTAGAAGCATTCAGTGCATTTAAAGGCAAGACTTTAGACAATTTGAAGTGAATTATTTTGTGGTGTCATTGAGAAAACATACTTTGATTTAGAATGAAACGTTCACCCTTAGCAACTGAATTGGGACTTTACTTGGTCAAAAGCAGTTATTGTTAAGTCACAGCCTAAATTATTTTCATCATTGATGACTCAGGGTTGCCATTTTGTATATTATGACATGATATGTTAATGTGGATTCATTACCAGCCTATTTCAACATTACAGAAAAACGACTTTAATACGGAATAATTTTATTACGTGAACCACGATTGTTACCTGAATCATGTATCAATTGGATAAGTAAAGATTATGAAGCTGAGCCAGGGTAACTTTCTAGGCCCCAGTCTCCTGTCTGATTGTCTGCTGGGCAGCTGCCTTCTACTGCCTTGTAGTAGTTCATACTGCCCTGCTCTTAATTTAGCCCCCACTGTGCCAAAACAGCTAACAATGACTTGAAACAAGGCAAGGTGAGGACTGGCGCGCCAATCTACAAGCAAGAAGTGGGTTTGAGACTAAGGCAAATCAAGATACATCCCTCAGCTGATAGATCCTGAATGGAACCGATAGAGAACAGGGAGCAAGGTCGCCATCCATTAGCCATGCTTTGAAGTCACAGACGGATAACTTCACTACAGAGGAGCCAACACATACTGGTGTTAACAACCCTGTTCCACCGTGGGTGAAAATAAAGATGCTCAGAGGCTGTTGAGATGTGCAACAAATGCAAACCTGCAGCTGCCTCAGATTGCAATAACTGATATTTATTATCAGTAACTTATTTGTTTGTTATCAAACAGCATACATTATGGGATGGTTTATAACCAGCAAAACATGAAGTAATTTTATTGAAAATGTAATTCAATCTGAACAGACCACTTTGAGTGATCATGGGAATGATGGTACAACACAGTTAACCCAGTCTGAAGAACATTTAATCTCATTAAATTATGCAACCATATCAGTCAAAAGAAACGCAAAGGCTGTTTAAAAGTACACAAAAACATTAACTATTTACAAATTCTGTCTGATCCATGTTTGCATTTGAGTAAGCAGTAATTTTTATATGGTATATAGATATATAGTATATGGTATATAGATATATGGTATCATACCATATATCTATATACCATATAGATCCTTCTCCATTTAGAACAGATTTGCAATAATTTATAAGTATGTGAAAGAGTATCAGGATATTTTGCACACGTTTTAAATCATGTGAGAAAAAGACGAAGACGAAGAAGAAGAAGAAGAAGAAGAAGAAGAAGAAGAAGAAGAAGAAGAAGAAGAAGAAGAAGAAGAAGAAGAAGAAGAAGAAAGAAAGAAAACACCTCCTCTGGAAGACCCTCAGAAGGCATCTTGACCAGATGTTTGAACCACTTCTTTTCATGTGAAAAAGCAGCGGTTTGTGATCTTGTACTTTCAGCCTCATCTTTGAACCACCACTCAAGGGACAGTAAAGGGGCCCGTGAATGTCCCATGAATGGGACGCTGTCTGGGTCGGTAGTATACAAGTGCTAGCCAGAAACATATGGGGCCAACACAGGCAGGGTCCGAAATTAACACTCGCCACTCGCCAAATGCGAGTAAATTGCTCTATTTGGCGAGTAAATTTTTGAGCTCTACCTGCCACCTGGCGAGTAAATGTTTGCACCAAATTAAATATGTTTATCAGTCATCTTCCACGGATTTCTGATACTCCTCCCGCCTCCATGCAACGCGAAACGTGAACGCCGCATCCAACGTCATTTCCACCTATCCCATTCAATCAGTTTATCAAGTTAGCAGTTAGCTTTGTGTTAAAACTAGCGGTGAAATGTGGCGGTTTTTAACTGGAGTCAGCCAGCCTTCCAAAAGAAAACTCGTCGAACTGGAAGAAAAACCACCAGGACCAGTGGCAACCAGAAGATTTGGTGAAAAGTGGCGAACTGGAGACGGCGGAGTCGTGAGACAATGGCTACATTATGATGGCCACGTAGCGTTGCTGCGTTTCAGAGACAACTGTCCCTCGGCATTCTTCAAACATCCAAAAAATGCCCATACTTCCGACTTTGTCTTCTTTGAGGGATAACAAATGTCCCAAGTGCTGCCGTCTCCTCCTCTGGCCATTATTTCAGCTTTAGCTTAAAGAAAGTTTTGGTCGTAAACAACAAAGTGCGCATGTGCCGCCGGCAACTTCCAGATGATACGGTGGCTGGTAAGGGTCACCACGCCAACACCGCAGCCACGATAATCCACCGAGATAATTATTTTTTTTTAAACAAGACTGTTATTATTATTGTCAACTTTTTTACCGGGGTTTACCGCTACACCGGTTACCATGACAACCTTAGCCCTGACACACTTTCAGATATTCTCATGGTGCAGCTGTGTTCTCCAGAGATCAAGGACTATGACCCAAATGAGGCTGTAATGCTTTGGCACAAAGACGGTGTCAGAAGCAGGAGGCCAGACTTCATGGACAGAAAACAAGGAGTCTGACTAGATTTCAATGAAAGAGTTCATAAAAACATCTCTAAAAATAAATAAATAGTAAAAATGACAAAAGAGTTGTTTTCCTTATTAATTGAAGTTTGAATTATTTTGTCACTCTGTTTGGAATCAACATAATATAGAATTACATGCTTTAGGTAGATCTAAATCATTTAGAATTTTGGCCGGTAAAAAATATGCTTGGCCGGTAGATTTTCATCATCTACCGGCCAACTTGGCCGGTGAGTAAAAAATTTAATTTCGGACCCTGCACACAGATATATTTCAAATGTTTATTTCTTTTCATTTTGACGAAATGACAACTGAATAACTAACAACTACTGAAAATCTCAAATTCAGTATCTCAGAAAGTTAAAGTTAAAGTCCCATCAGTCATCATATAATGTTGGTGAAATTTCATCTCTGCATTTAACCCTTCCCGATGGGGAGCGGTGAGCTGCAGCTGTGGCTGCGCTCCGAAACTATTTGGTGAATTAGAACATCAATTAGGACAAAGGCAAAAGAAAATGTTTTTGAAATGTTGGTAAACTGAAAAGTCTGAGCATGTACAGCACTCAACAATTAGTTTGGGCTCCTTTGGCCTGGATTACTGCAGCAATGGGGCGTGGCATGTAGTTGATCAGTCTGTGGCTGTCATGAGTCGCCCCGGCCTCCCTGACTGTGTCGCTCCTTCCGTAATTAGCCTTATTGTTCTCACCTGCCCCTCGTTAACCTGCCCATGTGTTCCCTGATTGTTCTGTGTATTTATACCTCCCTCTCTGTTCCTGTCGTTGTCGGATCAATGCGTTGTCTTCCTTGTGTTCGTGCTTGTGCTGCTACCATTAAATCCATTTTTATTTTTTCATCCGTGCCTGCTCTTCTGCCTCCTGAACCCTCCACCACACATGCTCTGCCATCTCCACCCTCAACTCATGACAGTGGCGCTGCTCAGGTGTTATGAGAGCCCATGTTGCTCTGATAGTGCCTTCAGCTCTTCTGAATTGTTGGGTCTGGCGTATTGCATCTTCCTCTTCACAATATCCTATTGATTTTCAATGTGGTTAGGTGAGTCTGCTGGCCAAGCAAGAACTGGTCCTTAAAGCAGATACTGGTAGCTTTGGTACTGTGTACAAGTGGCATGTTCTGTTGGAAAATAAAATCTGCATCTCCATAAAGTTGGTCAGCAGCAGGAAGCATGAAGTGCTCTAAAACTTCCTGGTAGACAGCTGTGTTGACCTTTGACCTCGGAAAACACAATGGACCAACACCAGCAGGTGACCTGGAACCCCAAACCATCACCAACTAATCCTTCCAGTGGACCTCAAGCAACGTGGATCCTGTTGCTCTCTTCTCTTCCTCCAGTCTCTGGGACGTTGATTTCCAAAGGAAATGCAGAATTTGCTTTCATCAGAGAACATAACTCTGAACCACTCAGCAGCAGTCCAGTCCTTTTAGTTTTTAGCCCAGGAGAGATGCTTCTGATGCTGTCTCTTGTTCAAGAGTGTCTTGACACAAGGGATGCAGCTGAAACCCACATCCTGCATGCGTCTGTGTGTAATATTGTGTTTTCAATATTGAACCTTTTCACAATATTCTTAGATACTGAACGTGGGATTTTCATTAGTTGTCAGTTATAATCATCACATTAAAGAAATAAACAATTACATTGGATCAGTCTGTGTGTAATGAATTCATCCTATATACAAGTTTAAATTTTTGAATGGAATAGCTGAATTTTTTTTATTTATTTTTTTTATTTCACCGTGTCCTGTCTGGCTGTGAAGCAAACAGAATTGATGTCTGAATGCTGGTAACAAGCCTTACAGATTTACTCTCCCAAGCCCATACTTTGAGAGCACCATGTGAGCACCTGTGTGTGTACACGCGCTTGTTTATGTAAGGTTTATCTATAGGAGCGTCCAATAGAGAGTGTGAGGGACCACAGATCTGCCCCCCCAAAGATGCGTAGGAGATGGGGGGAGCTCCAAGTCCAGAGATCCAGGCGCTGCCCCAGAACACAGGAACCCCAAGGAGACTGCAACCAGAAAGGCCCCCGCCCCCCTCGAGAGGCACAGAGGATCGCCCCGGGGAGCCACAACCAGCAGCCGGCAGAGTCCCGGGAGATATCAGCGGCAAGCCCGCAGGCCCACCCGCAGCCTCCCACCCCCTAGCCGGCTGAGCCCAGAACCCAGCGACCCGGAACCCAGTGACCCGGGACCCAGGGGCGACCACCCCCGCCGGAGACCCAGCAGAGCCCAGGGACCCAGACTCCACCAGGCCGCCACC
>SSNQ01034631.1:933394-944068 GCA_006942095.1 Nothobranchius kuhntae
GGGGGGTGATGGACACACCAGCATAGTGGTAAGCTTCATATAACTGATAACTGACTGCAAAGTTTATTTACAACTTTCCTTGTGTGAACTCCAGTCATTTTAATAGCCTTAGGGCATGCTGACTGCTTATATTAGCACCATGTGATAGTTAAGCTAGCTAAATGCTATTTCAGCATTTTGAGCTGATGTTTCTCTTGTGCACCAATGTTATGTACTCTAATACATAGCCCTGGAACCCAAGTTTTTCATTTTTATGCATGGTTTTTATTGGTCAAAGATTACAATAATATGTGTATATAAGTGTGCCTTTGTACACTTATATACATTTGTCTTGAAATTATTCTCTTAAGTGTTGGTGCTGCTGTAACAAGTGAATTCTCCCACTGTGGGATAAATGAAGTTAATTCTATTCCATTCTATTCATTACTAAGCGGACACACACACCTCGCCCATTGTCCTAACCTGAACCGGAAGGACACTTAACAGTTAACAATATTGGGGACGTTAAAAATTGGATTCTTTGTTTATTAATACTTAATAAAGCACAAATTACTGTTAATAAAGTGACCCTTACTTTAAAGTTATCTTAATTTCAAGATGAATCAAATTAAAAGTAAGGTTCACACAATGATGCATGTAGGGACTGAACTTAATTCAAAGAAAGTGGAATATAATAAAATACATGTTATGGGGATTTAATACAAAGCTGTGAGCCAGTCAGCTTCGTGTGCCATACAAACCTTTCAAGTTAATTAATTAATGGTTCTCAACTTTACATCCTATTTGTTCAAACAACATAGTTTTTTTTATCAAACAGCTGTAACTGATTAATGATTTTCTGGTAGCCAATTACAATGGGCTCTCCCTGGGCTGCCACCTTACTGTGGTGGAGGGCTTTGAGTGTCTCAATGATCCTAGGAGCTAAGTTGTCTGAGGCTTTCTGCCTCTGGTAGGGTCACCCATTGCAAACAGGTCCTAGGTGAGGGATCAGACAAAGAGCAGCCCGAAGACCTCTTATGATGAATTATATAATTGGAAACTGTGTCCCCTCGCCCGGACGTGGGTCACCGGGGCCCCCCTCTGGAGCCAGGCCTGGAGGTGGGGCACATTGGCAAGCGCCTGGTGGCCGGGCTTTCACCCATGGAGCCCGGCCGGGCACAGCCCGAAGAGGAAACGTGGGTCCCCCTTCCCATGGGCTCACCACTTGTGGGAGGGGCCAAAGCGGTCGGGTGCAGTGTGTGATGGGTGGTAGTCGAGGGTGGGGACCTTGGCGGTCTGATCCTCGGCTACAGAAGCTGGCTCTTGGCACATGGAATGTCACCTCTCTGGTGGGGAAGGAGCCTGAGTTGGTGTATGAGGTTGAGAGGTTCCGACTAGATATAGTCAGACTCACCTCAACGCATGGCTCTGGCTCTGGAACCAGTTTCCTTGAGAGGGGTTGGACTTTCTACCATTCTGGAGGTGCTCCCACTGAGAGGCGCCGAGAAGAGGTGGGCATACTAGTTGCCCCCCATCTTGGTGCCTGTACGTTGGGGTTTACCCCAGTGAATGAGAGGGTAGCCTCCCTCCGCCTACATGTCGGGGGATGGGTTCTGACTGTGGTCTGTGCTTATGCACCAAAGAGCAGTTCAGACTACCCACCCTTTTTGGAGACCTTGGAGGGGGTGCTGGAAAGCGCTCCTTCCGGTGACTCCCTCGTTCTGCTGGGGGAGTTTAACGGTCAAGTGGGCAATGACAGTGAGACCTGGAGAGGTGTGGTTCGGAGGAACTGCCCTCCTGATCTGAATTCGAGTGGTGTTTTGTTTTTGGACTTCTGTGTCAGTCATAGATTGTCCATAATGAACACCATGTTCAGACATAAAGGTGTCCATATGTGCTCTTGGCACCAGGATACCTTAGGCTGCAGCTCGATGATCGACTTTGTTGTTGTTTCATCTGACCTGCGGCAGCATGTGTTGGACACTCGAGTGAAGAGAGGGGTGGAGCTGTTAACTGACCACTACCTGGTGGTGAGTTGGCTCAGACGGTGGGGGAGGATGCCGGTCAGACCAGGCAGGCCCAAACGTATCACGAGGGTCTGCTGGGAACGTGTGTCAGAGTCTCCTGTCAGAAGGAGCTTCAATTCCCACCTCTGACAGAACTTCCAAAATGTTCCGGGGGAGGCGGGGGACATTGAGTCTGAATGGACCATGTTCCGTGCCTCCATTGTTGAGGAGACCGACCGGAGCTGTGGTTGCAGGATCGTCGGTGCCTGTCGTGGTGGCAACCCCCGAACCCGCTGGTGGACATGAAGAAAGAGTCCTATCAGGTCTTTTTGGCCTGTGGGACTCCAGAGGCAGCTGACGGGTACCGGCAGTCCAAGCGGAACGCGGCTCGGGTAGTCGCCAAGGCAAAAACCCGGGCATGGGAGGAGTTCGGTGAGACAATGGAGCAAGACTTCCGTACGGCTTAGAGGAGATTCTGGTCCACCATCTGGCACCTCGGGGGGAAAGCAGTGAGCTACCAACACTATCTATAGTGGGGACGGTGTGCTGCTGACCTCTACTCAGGACAACGTGGATCGGTGGGCAGAAAACTTCGAAGACCTCCTCAGTCCCACCAACACGTCTTCCAGTGAGGAAGCAGAGTCTGGGACTTTGGGTTGGCCTCTCAAATATCTGCTGCTGAGGTCACTGAGGTGGTTAAAAAGCTCCTCTGTGGCAAGGCTCCAGGGGTGGATGAGATCTGCCCGGAGTTCCTTAAGGCTTTGGATGTTGCGGGGCTGTGTTGGCTGACGCGGCTCTGCAATATCGCGTGGACATCGGGGGCAGTCCCACTGGACTGGCAGACCAGGGTGGTGGTCCCCTTATTTAAAAAGCGAGACCGCAGGGTGTGTTCCTACTACAGGTAAGGTTCCTGGTTCCTGGTAAGGTCTATTCAGGGATTCTGGAGAGGAGGCTCCGTTGGATTGTTGAACCTCAGATTCAGGAGGAACAATGTGGTATTCGTCCTGGCCGTGGAACAATGGACCAGCTCTATACACTTGGGGGAATCCTGGAGGGTGTGTGGGAATTTGCCCAACCAGTTTACATGTGTTTTGTGGATTTGGAGAAGGCGTTTGACAGCTTCCCTCGAGGGGCCCTGTGGGGGGTACTCCGGGAGTATGGGGTATCAGCCCATCTGATACGGGCTGTTAGGTCCATGTATGACCAGTGTCAGAGCTTGGTCCGCATTGCCGGCAATAAGTCGGGCTCATTCCCAGTGAGAGTTGGACTCTGCCAAGGCTCCCCTTTGTCACCGATTCTGTTCATAACCTTAAAGGACAGGATTTCTAGGCGCAGCCAAGGTGTGGAGGGCATCCGTTTTGGTGGCCTGAGAATCAGGTCTCTGCTTTTTGCAGATGATGTGGTCCTGTTGGCTTCATTAGATTGTGATCTTCAGCTTTTGCTGGAGCGGTTCGTAGCTGAGTGTGAAGCAGCTTGGATGAGAATCAGCTCCTCTAAATCTGAAACCATGCTCTTGATTCGGAAAAGGGTAGAATGCCTTCTCCGGGTCAGGGATGAGGTCCTGCCCCAAGTGGAGGAGTTTAAGTATCTCGGGGTCTTGTTCACGAGTAAGGGAAAACTGGAGAGTGAGATCGATAGCCGGATTGGTGCTGCATCTCCAGTGATGTGTGTGTTGTACCGGTCTGTCGTGGTGAAAAGAGAGCTGAGCCAGAAAGCGAAGCTCTCAATTTACTGGTTGATCTACGTTCCTACCCTCACCTATGGTCATGAGCTTTGGGTAGTGACCGAAAGAACGAGATCGCCGATACAAGCGGACGAAACGAGTTTTCTCCGAAGAGTGGCTGGGCTCTCCCTTAGAGATAGGGTGAGAAGCTGGGTCATTTGGGAGGGGCTCGGAGTAGGCCCGCTGCTCCTCGACATCGAGGGGAGCCAGTTGAGGTGACTCGGGCATCTGGTCAGGATGCCTCCTGGACGCCTCCCTGGTGAGGTTTTCCGGGCATGTCCATCCGGGAGGAGACCTAAAGGTAGACCCAGGACACGTTGGAGGGACTATGTCTCTCACCTGGCCAGGGAACGCCTTGGGATTCCCCCGGAGGAGCTGGCCCAAGTGGCTGAAGAGAGAGAAGTCTGGGCCTTTCGCCTTAGGCTACTGCCCCCGCAACCCGACTCAGGATAAGCGGATGAAAATGGATGGATGGATAGATGGATGAATGGTAGTCAATCAATAAAGCTTTTAGCTTCTATAGGATTTCAAAGAGAAATTCTCGGTCTTGCTGCATCTGGCTGTAGAAGAGTCATAATGCACACTCTTCCATAATGTTGCTACTTTATGTTCCAACTGCAACAACTTTAATAGCTAGAGAATTTGGTTCAGTCGCCTCAGTTGACTTGCCACCCTTTTGGGACCATTTCTCAGACTGGAACAACCCATCAGGGCTCAGACATTTGCTTCCCTTCACCACATCCTCCTTCATCAGCAATATGTTTTCTAACTTCTCCATCTGAAGTCACGGTTCTGCGGTTCTTGTTTCTTTGTACCTTTGTAACTCACTGTTTTGCTAGTGAAGTAATGCCAGTACAGCAGGGAGTTGGGGAGCAGGACAAACTTGGACCACTTAACTCAATAGTATCCACAATGGCAAATTAGGCAGAAATACAAGTGGTTTCCAGCCAGCCCACCCAATCAAGCACATGCACACAAAAAATGAGAAGTCAAGTGTCTTTCCTCTGTGACTCATTACAGATCTGATAAGAAGAAAATGTAGGCAATAAAGCAAAAGTCTGAAAGGATACACGGGTTAATATTTACTCTGCAGCATGGAATTAGAGAGGATTAATGGTTCCGTTTTACAGCCATTAATCCAAGAAAACGCAATAGAGCAACTTCCTATTTCTGTCTATGTTTTTCTTTCTCCCTCTTATATCCCCTATGATCCTGAGTTCAAAGCAGAAATATAGTGCAGGGTTTGTGTTTGCACATATGAGGGGCTTTCCGGCAGGAAATGAAGGGAACTAGAGAGCTGAAGCTTAAAGGAAAGGTGGCAAATAAAATGAGGGAACAAATAAATGTGAGGAAAAAGACAGAGGTTTATTATGACAGTGCAGCTGGGAATTTGTGGCTCAGTCAGATGGATGGGGGATACAAGGTGTCCTAAAAGGAATATCTTTGTGAGAACTTCAAACATCACGTGCAATCACACTGTCAAACATCGCACACATGCAAGCCCGTCATTTCTGTGTACAACATCAAAAGTGCACCAGGCATGTACGGCAAGCATGCAGCATAAAAACCCAGCTGACCTGAGAGGTTTGGATTTTCCTCCAGGGTGGAATCAGTATGAAACCCTCAGGTAAAACCTGCATCTATAGTACACTGATGTACACACTCTGTGACCTGTAGAAATGTAAGCAGAGGACAACCTGAAACTAAATCTGTACTAAGTGCCATTTCAGCCCTGTATTAACCTTGGAGAAAAGCCTAACAAATGTGTGCCTGTACCATTTCTTATTCTCTCTCTAATTTGTCCTAAAACTGAATTTCCCTCAGGTGTTTTCATGAGACGTCAGAATAATGCAGCACAGACGCTCTTCTGGTTTTTGTGGGAGATGCTTTAGAAGACATCAGATATTAAGTAAGAAAACTTACTGTTGTGTACTTTTGGCTTCAAAACTGCTGTTGTGTCCTTGGGCAAGACACTTCACCCAACTTGCCTGTGTTAGTGGTGGTCAGAGGGGCCGACGGCGCCAAATGGCAGCCTCGCCTCTGTCAGATCTCCCCAGGGCGGCTGTGGCTACAAAGTAGCTTACCATCACTAGCAGTGTGTGAATGTGAGAGTGTGTGAAAGCGTCTTTGTGTGTCTAGAAAAGCGCTATATAAGTTCAATGCATTATTATTATTATTATAAAACCAAAAATATGAATAAATGAGTAAAATCCAATGAATTATGCACAACTAAGCTAGATTTTGTTTAAATATGATGGTTCTGTCCTTAATCCAGACTAGGGGAACGAGACTTGCACAGACCTGAAGCCAACACGAAAGTGACATTGCAGATCCACCTTAATCCACTAGGAGCTGGGCCTAGAAATGAGCAAGGTTTACAGTCATGACAACTCTGATGGGGTGAATTTTTTGTAACTCTTCTGTTTAGGTGTAATTAAATGCTTGAAACTATGAATAATTAAACTTGACTGACAGGTAGCATTAGTGCTAATGGCTCAGCCTCAGACTCACAATAGATGTTTAGCAATTTCGACTCTCTGAACTTAAGTTGTGTTCTCTGTGTGTTTGTGTTTGGATCTTAATCATGGAATTATTGGACAAAGATGGCAAGTTATGGAATTTTTATTGGTAGGTAAAATTATATTTCTTTACTTTATTTCGCTGGTTGAAAGCAGGAATTGTTGTGCATTTAACGTAACACAGCTTGGTCGATGATACGCTGAAATATGTCGTGTTGGTGGGGCTGGCTGGGAAAAACACAAGCTAGGTAAGCTGGCCGAGGCTAGCACAGGTTTCCTCTTCTCCGGTGCACCGTGATCAAAGATGCTGTGAACCTACCGCTGCAGAAGGGAGGATGACAGAGTTTTGGCACCATGTCTCTCCCTTCAGCAGCAGCGGGCCTGCGTTCAGAGATCCGCAAATCTGCCGCCTCACGGAGGCAGCCGAGTGAGGTCGGACCCCAGCTTCTCCTGTCACCCAGGAACAGTGGGAGAAGGAGGTGGAGAAGCACGTGGCTGCTCGCTCCCATCCAAGGCTGTAGTAGTGCTGGCTGCCTGCTGAGCTCTGAGGGAGACCACAGAAACACAGCAGCTCTTTAAGTAATGCATGCTTTACTTTTGTTTTGCTCAACTGTGTTTTTCTCACTAAAAGCACCCAAAAAACTCTCAATAGCATGGAGTTAGCGCCATGTTAGCTCAGGTAGTTCGAAGCTACCCCCGTTGGCTTCAAGTTCTTTGTAGCTTTGGGCTAGCTCATAGCTACATTGGTTTAAAGTTTATGGGTTAGGGTTACACAGAAACACTCTCAGATCCACCACTTTTCCCATTTGTGGATTGTCTGGGAGTGACTAAACGTGTGACATGGCCAAGATGGTGGCAATAGGAACTGCCCATTTGGCTTCAAAAAGGCCCAACAGAGCACTGTGGGTGAGGTTTGGCCATCTTTTTTTGACAGTCATTGGTACAGAGGCCAGATGTTTGTCCTTTATTCAAACTTGAGAACAGAGCTGGTCAAAGTGTCTGAACTTAAAAAGGAAGGCTAATATAAAATGTTTGTTTTCACTGAGTCAACAACTTAACATTCTGTGTCTCTCTTGTCTTTAACCCTGCCAGATTCTCTGCATATTGTGTAATAAATCAGATGGACACAAGAGCACTTGTCAGATTTGAATTGAATCAAAAAAGGGTGGAGTGTCTTCTCCAAGTCAGGGATGAGGTCCTGCTTCAACTGGAGGAGTTTAAGTATCTCATGGCCTTGTTCACAAGTGAGGGAAAGATGGAGCGCGAGACTGATAGGTGGATTGGTGCTGCGTTATTCTGACGTCTCATGCGGGTGTTGTACCGATCTGTTGTGGTGAAAAGAGCTAAGCTGGAAAGCAAAGCTCTCGATTTACCGGTCGATCTACGTTCCTACCCTCATCTATGGTCACGAGCTTTGGGCAGTGACCAAAAGAATGAGATTGCGGATACAAAATGAGTTTTCTCTGCAGGGTGGCTGAGCTCTCCCTTACAGAGAGGGTGAGAAGCTGGGTCATCTGGGAGGGGCTCGGAGTAGATTTGCTGCTCCTCCATGTCGAAAGGAGCCAGATGAGATGGATTAGACATCTAGTTAGGATGCCTCCTGGACGCCTCCCTGGTGAGGTTTTTCGGGCACATCCAACCAGGAGGAGACCCAAAGGAAGACCCAGGACACACTGGAGGGACTGTGTCTCTTGGCTGACCAGAGAAAGTCTTGGAATTCCCCAGGAAGAGCAGGCTTAAGTAGTTGGAAGGAGGGAAGTCTGGGCCTCCGCTTAGGCTGCTGCCCCTGAGACCCAACTCTTGATAAGCAGCTGAAAATAAATGGATGGATGGATGGATGGATGGATGGATGGATGGATGGATGGATGGATGGATGGATGGATGGATGGATGGATGGATGGATGGATGGATGGATGGATGGATGCACACAACAGCAATGACACAAGTGAAACTTGTTTGCTGATTGGCCATGCTCCTGTGTCTGTCGTGTTTGTTGACATTTACATTTTATCTTATTTAATTACTTTAATCAGGTCCAAAGTCATTAAGAAATTTTCTACCCAATTGAAAATCCCTGCACACAAATTTAAAATATTGTTGCAGTTCGACAAAAACGTTGCATATCAATTTTTTCATCGTCTTCGTGTTTTTGCATGAATCAACCCTGCAGGTCACCCTTCACATTGCCCTGTGGTTTTATGCATGACTATCCAATCAAAGTGTTGCACATAGATTGTGCCCACACAGAGATTATTTATTTTCAAATAATAGTTGAAAATAATATTTAAACTCTTCTTATTGTTATTATTTCCTGAACCTTTTCATCTTAGGAGATTTACGGCGTCTGTTCAACAGCATTTAAAATTCTGATGAATGGGGAAAAAATAGTTTTCTTAATAAACGTTTGAGAATAGTAGTTTATTAAAGCAGGCACCAAAAGCCTAAAAGACAAGGCTTGTTTCACACAGAGAAATGATTCAACAGTTTACACATCTGCAGCTTATTATTATTTTGCAGAATTTGTTTGGTAAATTTTAAACCAAAGCAAAATCATTTAATTCAGTCAGTTTCTAAAAGGCCTATAGATGATTAGGTTCACAGGTGTCTCACTCTGGCAGAGATAGGGGACACCCTGGACAGGTCACCAGTCCATCACAGAGAGACCAGACATATACTAGCTTCTAAAAACCGTAATTATTATTTGTCATGTGTAGTTGTGGTAGTCGCGTGTCATTCTGTTCATCACAGCAGTAGGTCAGGAGGTAAAGCGGGTTGTCCAGTAATCAGAAGGTTGCAGGTTTGATCCCGGCTCACGCCAGATATTGCTTCTGTTGTGTCATTGGGCAAGACACTTAACCCGCCTTGCCTGCTGGTGGTGGTCGGAGGGACCGGTGGCGCCAGAGTTCGGCAGGTCTCACCTCCCTCAGTGTGCCCCAGTGCAGCTGTGGCTGCATCATAGCTCATCATCATCAGTGTGTGAATGGGTAAATGATTGTATTGTGAAGCACCTTGGGGGGCTGTGGAACCCTAACCCCCAAATTCCACTACCTCCGCTCCGGTCCACCCCCGCCATCCGCAGCCGCTCGCTTCCGAACTCAGTTTTTACTGGTACCCGCTCTACAACGGCTCCGCTCCGGTGCGGAGACCTGAGGTGCGCAAACAAGCATGCGCGGGATTTTCGAGATCTTGCGATACAGTCCGAGCAATAAACGTGGAAGTTATATCCAAACACCCGTCGTGTGGGAGAAGCATCGAAATGAACTCTTTAATCTGCCCATCATTTGTGTTGAGAGATCAGCAGTGTTTGGATCAACAAAGTGTGACTACTTTGATAGTAGAAACTGTATTTATGGCTTACTTTTGTGCATTTAAACTTCAGCCGCCATTGATAGTTGTTAAAAGTTGTTAAACCTGTGCATATGAAACAAGAAACGCCTTTTGTTTATCGATTTATTGTGAAAAACGGAAGTTGTGCTTGCTCCTTTTCCTGTTGGGCCGTTGTGATTTCTGTCCATTTACTGCGGAGGTGCTCCGGCGTCCGGCAAAAATAGGATCGATTCTATTTTTGCCGGATGCCGGAACAGAGGGCGGCGCACTGCGCCGCACTGCCGGAGCACGGCCGCAGTAGTGGAATTGCTCTGATTGACTACAACGGGACCGATTTTGCTCCGGAGTTCGTGCCGGAGCGGAGCGGAGGTAGTGGAATTTGGGGGTTAGGCGCTATACAAATACAGGCCATTTACCATTTTGGCGCACATAAAAGGCTTGAATGTGGGTGAAAAGTGTAAACTGAATAAAATGTTTGCAAAATTACACGTCCTATTGTGACAAAACCAGACAAACTGATTCTCATTAAACTGTGTAGTTTGGTAATATTAAGCATTGGATGTTAGAATGACACATCATCATGTTAAGGCCATGACGGGTCAGAGCGCTTTAGTAGCAGAAGGAAAACCTTTCTAATTAAAGTAGGCTGTTTTAATGCCATGGCTCATCAGCATATAACCTCTGCTCACTCTCAATGGTGTCTGCAAAAGCAAAATACAGAGGGAACATCTGGTACCTCTACAAAACATGCATAAGTGTCAGTTTGCTTGTGAATAAACGAAAATGACAAAAAGGACAGAAAATGTGCTTAAATACAGNCATGACGGGTCAGAGCGCTTTAGTAGCAGAAGGAAAACCTTTCTAATTAAAGTAGGCTGTTTTAATGCCATGGCTCATCAGCATATAACCTCTGCTCACTCTCAATGGTGTCTGCAAAAGCAAAATACAGAGGGAACATCTGGTACCTCTACAACACATGCATAAGTGTCAGTTTGCTTGTGAATAAACGAAAATGACAAAAAGGACAGAAAATGTGCTTAAATACAGGCTGCAGATTCAAATTCAAGTGAACATGATAGCAGCTCATAAGTAAATGCGCCGCTGAGTAGTCTTGCAGCGT
>SSNQ01034631.1:944202-978093 GCA_006942095.1 Nothobranchius kuhntae
GCAACATCAGTATAACTGTAGCAGTTAACGTCACAGACCACTTTGCTTGCTATCAATTCTGCACGCCAGCCAATATTCTGAGTCCTGCGATAGGGGAATGGAAGAATGGAAAGGGTGGAAGGAAAGAAAAACAAAAGCGATTGATATAAATGATCTGCCGGCCAAGAGAGGCCCCTAGGCAGGGGCGAGCGAAGGTCCGCTCAATACCAATTGATCGTGGGAGGCCCAGGCATTCGTCTTAATTCGGACTAATTAAGGCAGCGGCTGACGAGGAGAGGTTAGAGGGACAAGTTGTTGATGTGCGTGTGCATGCACCCCCCGCGCATCAATGGGACCTTCCAGATTACAAAATCTAGCCCCCGTGCTCACAAAGCAATGAACAAATGGTGGATTAAAGAAATCGGTTTGGGAAACATCTATTGTCCCTAAATAAGTGCTGCCGCCAAAATAATTCTCCGCTCTACAAGAGGTTGCCAGACATGCAGTAATTCCATCTCCGTTCGTACTGTGTGTGTGTAAAAATGCTGATTATGACAACAAAAGTGTTAACAAGAGCTGCTTCTGTCGCCTCGTCAGTTCTAACATCAAAACGTTTTAATATGCATGAAGGAAAAATGAGGTTTAATCACTGGAATGTTTGGTGAGGGGATGGTTTTCTGGCACAGCCTGCAGTGTGAAAAATGACAGCAGATATCCTCCTGTTACCAGCACTGTGAGCATAAGGAGGAAAACGCTTCATTGTGCAGTATTACAGTCGCAAATGGTAACGGGAATTACGAGTTGGGAGGCTTCTCAAAGTTTAGTCTCAGTGCTCTTTTTAAAAGATCAGAGCACTTGGGAGCAGACCCTGAACGAATGCTGAGCTGCAGAGAGCGGGGCTTAGACTCTGATTCCTATCTGTCACTCCCTGAGGATGTTAGCAGTGTGAAGTGGTAGGTGGCAGCGAGAAGGTATCACCGTGAATGAGGGGCAGGAGCAATGACAATTCAGCCTGACTGGAGATCACAATCTGAGGACTGAAACACAAACAGGCATTCATGTGAAGGTGAACATGCCTGCTTCAGTCGGCGCGGGCCCTGCAGACAAAAGAGACAAAATATCAAAGAGTGAAAGTGACAGACAGGCAGCATATCTGTTTCAGACAAGATCTCATTGTTTAGGAGAAGCAGGGCAAAAAAGCTCGGATGGCTGGGTTGACCTGCACTCTTTTGTCATTCCTTCTCACAGGCCAGACCAGTAGAGATTGACGGATCCACTTGAATTTCATCTGCTTGCTGATATTCAAGTAGCATGACATGAACTCCACTGTCCTTTCAACCTTCTGCACCGCGCTTCCTACCTGTTATTCAGACCTCAGCGTGCCTCGGCTGGGCCGCCAACCCTGAGGGCAGTGCTCTTATCAGGAGTTCACAAACGGTGGATATCTGGACACTCACCCTGACTATAAATACATCTGCAGCTCCAGACAGGGTGTCACTCTATTCACATCAAATTAACCAATCAGAATGGACATGCCCCCCTACAATCTCCACTCGTCAGCTCAAGTGTGATGTCCTAATGACTGCCTGGCCGTCGATAGCGGTCCACATGACAGTGGGCCCTGAGGGGGACAATTAGGGAGAGTACGAGATGTTTTCCTTGATAAATGTTGTCACTGCTGGTACTGGTACTAATAAGTGGTAATTTGCTGTTGCGGACTCTGATGACACACACTGTAACAGCTCCGATGAGGAGATGAAGGTAAGCGTTAAGCCGCCTGAATGGATGTGCTTAAGAGACAAAAATGTGTTTATCATTTTAACAAAGTGGGAGGTAAAATGATGTTTGTGTCGAATTATTTGTTGGCCTGTCTCCTGAACTACATTTAGGAAACAAGCAAAATTCTGTCTATTAGTCACTTTTCTTGTGCTCTCTAAGATCAGGTAGAAAAGGTAACATATCAAGGAGGGAAGCCCAGACTTCTCTCTCCTCGGTGATAATCTGGGGTGTCCCGAGGTTTTCCCAGACCAGACAGAATATAATCCCTCCCGAGAGTTGTGAATCTGCTCTGGATGGACATACCTAAAACATCTCTGTAGAAAAGTGACCAGGAGGCATCCCAGAACCAAACCACCTCAGCTGGCTCCTTTAATGCAGAGGAGCAGCGGCTCTACACCAAGTTCCCCCTGGAGGACAGAGGGCCTGAACCTAATTTGTGTGACTCAAGCTAAAATGGAATCATGGCATGAAGAGGATAATGTTTCAAAAAAAATTTTTTTTTAGTGTTTCAATCTCACTGCAGATATCTTCACCTGAACCTGCTTTGTCCATGTGGGGTTGCGGGGGGGGGGGGGGCTCCAGTGGTCAATGGGCAATCAGGCGGGGTACACCCTGGACAGAGAGCCAGTTCATCGCAGGGCAACACAGAGACACACAGGACAAACAATCACACACCTAAGGACAATGTAGACAAACCAATTAACCTAAAGCCCTTTTCAGATTGACATTCTGGAATATGTGCGGACAATTCAGTCCAGTTTTTAACCAGAATTGTGTTTTCAGACACACCACTTTTGTACCTGAACTTGTCCTTTTGGCTGCCTTCACACAGCAGGGAAAAGTTCCAGATGTCTGAGGGGGAGGGGGTGGGAAGGCCGTACCCTGATAGTGCGACGGGCGTACATGCGTCATTTACCCAAATAAAGCCATTCAGTCAAACATGGCCGACAAAGAGATATAATTCCTCTCACTGATTGGACTTATATTAAGCATAACTCTACGCACACAAAGACGCATAAGAGACCTGGACGATGAAGCACAATGTTTAAAGGAATCGTGGAAGCGGTGTGAAGCGCTCCGTTGCGCGTCTAGGAGACGGTACCGTAGGAGGCGAGCTGCCATGGTTCGCCGCATGCTACAGGAGCGAGCTATCTAGGCGCGCACAGCATCCCCGGTCGCCTCCTCCTCCCCTTCCTCCCTCTCCGGAACTTGACCTCACCAGTCTGAAGCAGGCACCATGTCCGTGACAAGTCAGATTCTGTTACTAGGGGCTTTGTCCGGTTTAATTAAGGAAAAGTTTATCCAGATGTTTGTATTCAGACACAAAGGTCTTACGGACAGAGTCCCGAACATTTCCGTTTTTCATGGCCTGTCTGAAGGGGGCTTAACAGTTATGTTTTTGGACTGTGGGAGGAAGCTGGAGTACCTGAGAGAACCCACGCATGCACAGGGAGAACATGCAAACTCCATGCAGAAAGATGCCAGGCTGGGAGGTGAACCCAGGACCTTCTCACTGCAAGGCAACAGCTCTAACCACTGTGTCACTGTGCAGCCCACTGCAGATATCTTCTAAAACAAAAAGCATTACCTCATTGCAGACAATGCTTTGATAAATTGGGTCCATCTCTTGCTCCACTCTGACATCACTAATCCATCAAGAGTATGATTCATTTAGGGTTAGGGTTACTCTCCCTACCTGAAGGGATAATTTCACTTTTTTCTAGTTGAAAAAAAATCTGTAAAATCAAAACCTTTCCCCTTGAAATTGGATTTAACAACTCAAATTCAGAGTTTCAATCTGTAACTGACTACAGAGGCAATGTGTAGTTTTTACCGTAAATCTCTGGAAATATCCATCGAAATATTAATGCGAATTAATTAAATGATGTCCAGTTGTTGAAAAATATTGGCTTTATAACATATAACCATAAAAATTTCCCTTAAATACATGGGAGCAGGTCAAAGTCTCTGGGCAATACCATATTAGATGCCATGTTTCCTTCTACGGGAGCCCATGAGGACAAAACACATTTATGGTTACAACGGTCATAAAACGTTGGCATTTACATCTTCACCAGTGATGAAAGGGAGTGTTTGTCATTTTGCTGGAGGTTGATGACTTGACAAAGTACTCATTCAAAAACTACACTCCCAGGGCTTTTTGACCCTAATGGCCATCCACTGGTAAGGTCTTAATCAAACACAAAAATATTGCTTGCTTGCAATATTTTAGGTATGTACTGCTCCCTATCGCCAGGGAAAATACTCATTGTCACTTTAAATTGATATCTAATAAAATACCTCATGAAAATGTTTGGTCTTCTTATATTGAGGATTGGGTCCCTGGATTTTCCAGATGATGTGGTCCTGTTGGCTTCATCAGAAGGTGATCTCTGGCTTTCACTGGAGCAGTTTGTAGCCGAGTGTGAAGTAGCTCCTCTAAATCTGAGACCATTGTCAGAAATGAGTAGAAGGCCTTCTCCAGGTCAGGCATGAGGTCCTGCCTCAAGTAGAGGAATTTAAATATCTCGGGGTCTTGTTCACGAGTGAAGGAAAGATCAAGCGCAAGATCAATAAGCAGATTGGTGCTGCATCTGCAATGATGTGGGAGTTGTACCAGTCTGTTGAAAGAGAGAGCTGAGCCAAAAGGCAGAGCCCTTGATTTACCGGTCTGAATGTGTTCCTACCCTCACTTATGGTCACAAGCTTTGGGTAGTGACCGAAAGAATGATCGCAGATAGAAGCAATGTAAAGGAGGTTGCTCCGCAGGGTGTCAGGGCTCTCCCTTACAGAAGGTGTAAGTTATCTGGGAGGGGCTCGGAGTAGATCTGCTGCTCCTCCACATCGAGAGGAGCCAGTTGAGGTGGCTCGGGGATCTGATGCCTCCTGGACACCTCCCTGGTGAGGTTTTCCAGACACATCCAACGGAGAAGAGCCCCAAGGGAAGCCCCATGACATGCTGGAGGGACTATGTCTCTCAACTGCCCAGGGAACACCTTGGGATTTTTCTGGAGGAGCTGGCCCAAGTAGCTGAGGAGAGGGAAGTCTGGATGTCTCGACTTAGGCTGCTGCCCAGGCCACCCGACTCTGGCTAAGCGGACAAAAATCATGGATGGATGGATGGATGGATGGATGGATGGATGGATGGATGTTTAGCATGCTTAGGCATGGGTTAACCTTTCGCCAGTCCCAATGACACATATCTTATTGCCAGCTTTAACCAGAGGGAACACATAAAGAAAGAATAGGAGACAGTTTGTCACAAACCCAACGTAAGAACACAGGTGGCTTGAGACTGCACAGCACTGTCTGAGTGACAGCTACCAGCAGGTCAGGGCTGATGTTGCCCATCAGCAGATTCATCATCAGCGCCAGTCTGCCACAGCAACCAACACTCTGATTCGGCATTGTAGTTTAGGCCTCACCGGACCACTTTCCTCTTCCCCCAACTTTTCCTTTCCCCTCTGTCACCACCCAGCAATAGAGTGGTGACAGGAAGAAGTGTGTTGTCAGCACTGCAATGTGGTGTTACGCTAAACCATCACGCATGGAGTCACTTGTGTCTGTTGCAACCCTGATTTGAGCAGCCTTGTTAGTCAGTCATCTGACAGAAATTCATCTGATTACAGACTTATTCAAATGCTGTAAAAGCGGGGAGGAAATCCATGGGACCTTGCACGGATCGTCATCGCATTTGGGAAAATATTGGGGAGCTTGCATGTAAACACCTACTGAAGCATCAAACACCAGCCTGACACTGTTTTGTAAAAGGAAAGGGGGGGGGGGGGATTTACATTCAGCTGTCAACAGAAAAATAAGAATTTATTATAAAATGAGGTGATGCGTGTGTCAAAGTGGATAACAAGTGATGACTGTGGGGGCTGCTCTGCTTTCAATAAGTTCACAACTCAGTCAGCATTTCCAGCATTCATTCACAGAGACCCTTAAAAGTTGTCTAAATCTACAGTATCCATTTCCTCCTTTTTATAATCCCTGCAAAGCCACCAAAATCTATCCTTTATGCCCCATCCCAAACCAGTCTTCAATTTAATTCCCCATCTGTAGCCAGCTTGAAATATTATCTAAGAAATGAGATCCGTGACCCTGAATACAGAGAGTAAAGTTAGACTGGGAGCGCGATAGAGACATGGCCTGATTTTGCAGCTGAGTGGCTTGCCTTAGTGTGGGGAGGAAGCCTGCATCTCCTCCCCAAGTGGCATGGCTAAATATTTGCCCTCCTCCACTTGGCTGTCTAGACACATCCTCTCACCCCTCTTCCCATCACTCCCCTGTTTTGCTCAGAAGTGGCAATAGTTGGCACGGTCAGCCAGGCAGGTTGCCAAACTTGCGACAAAAAGTTTCTCCTCACTGCTAGAGGTCATGCAAGTTCAAAAACCTGGAAAGAATGGGCTTTGCATTTTTAAAACCTCTGGGCCGTCATTTGGAGAGTCACGTGCACACCGAGCGAGGAAAGGGAGGAGAAAAGAACACTGTCAAACGGTCTTTGTGCTTCCCAATGATTTGCAAAAGGAAACCCTCAGAAGTCAAGGAGCCGTCTCTGCGGACCTCTCCGAGTTAGTATTCCATATTCATTACCATTTTTCCACACTTACATGGTGGGGTTTTAATTGCCCACAGTTTAAACTTAAAAGCTCGATGAGCTGCGCGAAAGCACCATGCCTCCTGAGAGGGAGATGTGGGAAGTCCACCACCACCACGCTCACCCAAATGGACTCAGAACCACTAATAGGACCCCTCATTACACATTAGCAGATTATTCTCCAGTCTATCAGCATGAGTTCATTTATATCCCTCAGAGAGTAAATGTAAAATGAAAACGAGATTAAGTCTGTAATTGCAAAAAATAATAAATTAAAAAATCCAAAAGTACCACAAGTCAAATAAACATTTCTAAATGGAAAACTGGACTCTTTGTCTTGTATAAAAGGTCCGAATACTTGTATCCAAATTCTGAAACAGCACCACTGGGGTTGTTGCAAAAACCTTTTCAAAATCGAATATTTTCTCACCATGTGGTCTCTACTGCCTCTATAAACACTCCAAGCATGAAAAAACCCTGTTCCTCTGTTTTATGTCCGTGTTTTGTTCCAGGAATTGTGTTAAAACAAGCAGTTTGAAAAAGTCCATTTGTGACGTTACAATGAGGGAAATTAGCGTAGAACCACCTCCCATGTCTCCAGGCTGGAAGAGCCACAGCTCTACTCCAAGCCCCTGCTAGATTTCTGAGTTCCTCGCCTCACAGCAGCCTATCAGGGGATGGGTGGGGGTGGTCAGCATCAGCTGGTGTCAGCTTCACTGAAAAAATAGCTAAAGATTGTTTCTATTTATAATCTGTGAGTTTTTCATGCAGGCTGAACATGAACTGGATGCTCTCCCCCCAATGTTGCTACTTGGGGTTCTACCAGTGGTGGGTCCTTTTATTCTGAATATTTTAAATTACAGTTTGTCATCTGGAGTGTTTCCAGAATCCTTTAAGAAGGCGGTCGTCCAACCGCTATTGAAAAAACCTGGCCTGGATCAAAATGAATATGCAAGTTTTCGTCCAATCTCCAAACTTCCTTTTTTATCTAAGGTTATTGAAAAAGTGGTACATGCTCAACTCTCACACCAATTACTGGAACGTTCAGTACTTAAAGAGCAAGTCGCCCCCTACCAGACTATTACTCTGCTCCCACTTCCTGTTTGAAAATGCAACAAATGCTGTTGCCTAGCAGACTGAGAGGGCGGAGCCGCTAACAAATACACACACACAGGCTCACAACGACATTGTGACATCATATGGTACCAGCTAACGTTCTAGGGTACCTCTTAGCCAATAGCGATGGCAGATTTAAATTCAACTGCAGTGCAGAGTTTTTACATGACAACGGCACAACACTGACAGTTTTAGGCAGAAAATTAAAATTTTAACTAAAATGCAGTAAAGTGCAAAACTATTGACTACACGTGTCTGCAGCACGATTAGACACGCGTTTATTTAGTTTATCAGAAAAAAAAGTTGATTTGGGGGTGACTTGCTATTTAACCATTTTCAGTCTGCTTTTAGGCCAAATCATAGCACCGAGTCTGCACATATTCGTGTGTTAATTGACATTCTGACAGAAACTGATGCTGGTTCCTTTGTTCTGTTACTACAGCTAGACCTATCAGCGGCATTCGATACAGTTGACCGTAACATTCTGCTAACCCGGCTGGAATCTTTTGTTGGAGTCACAGGGACCGCGCTAAACTGGTTTCACCATTATCTGTCTGATAGAAGTTTCAGCATTCACATAGGCGATTGCTCTTCTCCGTTTGTCCTGCTCCCCTGGGGAGTTCCCCAGGGCTCTATTCTAGGCCCACTCATCTTTTCTATATATATTCTTCCACTGGGAAACATCATTGCTAAACGGTGCTTACATTGTCACATTTACGCTGATGACTGTAAACTTTTTATGGCTTTAAATCAGTCAAGTTCCATTACTCAGCTCTCAGAATGTCTCTCAGAAATTAAAACCTGGCTAGCTTCCAATTTCCTGAAGTTCAATGAAAATAAGACCGAGGCCATTCTTTTCAAACCAAAACATAATCTGCATACTTCTGCTGCCTTTGATCTCTCCCCCCCAACCTTAATTCCTGTGTGACCAGCCTTGGGGTTAAACTGGATGCTGATTTGTCAATGAGTGCACATGTTAATGCCACTGTTCGATCCTGCTACTTCCAGCTTCGTCCCCTTACCCGACTAAAGCCCATTCTTAAGAGGCCGCACTTAGAATCTGTTATTCATGCATTTATCACTTCCAGACTCGACTTTTCCAACTCAGTTCTTATCGGTGCGAATGTACCTGTCCTAAATCGTCTGCAGAAAGTCCAGAATGCCACAGCAAGATTTCTTTCCAGTACAAATAGACGCTGTCACATCACTCCCATTCTGGCTGATCTACACTGGATTCCTGTGCGCTTTCGAATACAATACAAATTTCTAACTTTTGCCTACAAAGCCATAAATGGTCTAGCCCCTTATACTTGTCAGAGCTGCTCACCCCCTACACCCCCCCCCCTCCCCCCGGTCACTAAGGTCTGCTGGCCATCTACTGCTCAAAGTCCCTAAAATGAACTATAAAGCTTGTGGGAAGCGTGCGTTCGCCTTTGCTGCTCCCAGACTCTGGAACGCCCACCTTCTGGTGGTACGCCAGGCTTCCTCACTGGCACAGTTTAAATCCAGCCTAAAGAAACATTTCTTTAATTTAGCTTTTGGCCAATGATCGTTCTTTTATGCTGTGCCTGTGTTCCGTTTTGTAACTTCTGTTTTTACTGACTTCTGTTTTCATTGGCCTGTTTTTATTGGCTGTTTTAACTTTTGTTTGGATTTTAGGTGTTTCTATTTTATGACAGTTTTAAATTGGTGTTTTATGTAAATGTATGTAAATTTGAATGGCTTTTTAGATTTAACTCTGTGTAGTGCTTTGGTCAGCTGACATGCTGTTTTTAAATGCGCTATATAAATAAAATTGGATTGGATTGGATTGAAGATAGTCTCCTACACCTTTCTCCTGCATTAGCTTCTGATAGAAAACAGATGGTGAAACTCTAGGATTAGAAACCCCTGACAGATCTACGTCACACTGTCTTATGGACTCACTCCATCTTGACTTGGGATGGTGAAGACTGTTGATGGTTTAGCGTCCAGGAAACAGCAGAGAATGTGTCGTGTAGTAGAAGGTGGCTGTCCTTCACAGTCCCTGTGAACTGTCTGATGATCTGTGCTTTAGCTCCACTGACCAGAAGCTCCCAGATCTCTGCATCACTCCAGTTTGCCATCTCAGCTGGTACTGTTTACAAATGTGGAAGGGACTCCCCATTTTTTACTTGCAATTCAAGTATTGTTGCCAGCGGACATTCCACACACGAGCATGACATCTGTTGTGCAAAAGTCTTGACCTTCATTCAAAAGTCTGCCGTTGTGGTAACATTACTACAAAGCTTAGGCATGAATGGTGCAATATTCTTGCTTCGCCATGCAGCCCCGGCGCCGTGGTAGCAGTGTTCCCTTGAAATGCAATCGCAACACATTCTCACACCCAAAGCATAGAAAAATGACGCGTGTGACCAAGCGTCAAAATGACGATGAGGGTGCCCCTGCGCATCAGGAGAGAACGCGCAGGGACACGCAGAGACACGTGTCACCGCTGGCGTCAGTGTTGGCCATCACGGTGCATCTTCCAGCTGACAGAGACGTGAAACAACTCATTCTGGAAGGCACTGAAAATATCAAGAATAAAACTCCTGAAATCCTTTCATGTGAGAGAGGTTTAGTGCAAAGAACGTCATGAACATATTTTATATCGACCATAATAATATCAGAACTTCTAAAAAATTATAATGTGTCCCCTTTAAAATTCTAAATCTGTTTTAAAAATAAACAAATAATATTATATTAGAAAAATACAGATTGGCTGAGTGCCTTATCTCTTTGCTCTCAATAAGAGTGATGTAACAGTTGTCACAGACACATTAAAGATGCAATAACTCCACCTCACTATGAAAAGACTCCGATCGTTTTCGTCTCTGAATATCAGCGAAGCACTCAAGCGTTTTCATGCATTCCTTCTTTTAAAACTGCAGTGGAAGAGAAGAATTTGTGTGCGGTCAAAATATTTTCTGAATTCATGAAAAAGTATTTAACCTCCAATTCTTTCTAATAAAAGCTATTATATGACGAGTTTATTTCAGCTGTTTCCAGCACTAAAATATCTGAGTGGGGGGGTTAATAAACCTGAAAATAAAACACGGTTAACTAAACCTTTCCATCATTAATAATGCACCAATCCCATTCCTCCTTCATGATGCATGCTGCTTAAGAAAATGAGGAAACATGCCCGCTACACACACTATTTTTTCCTTCCACACACTGCCTGGTTGTTCTGAACTCTGCTTATATTCTGTCATATTAGTGCTGGGATAGAAGATGTGTTGACAGAGAGGACATTGCACACTGAGACTGTAGGGCTCCTCTAAGGCTGGTGGCATAGGGACGTGAAGACAAGTGTGTGTGTGTGTGTGTGTGTGTGTGTGTGTGTGTGTGTGTGTGTGTGTGTGTGTGTGTGTGTGTGTGGCTCTGCATGTATACAAGTAGAGGGTTGCCTGTGGAACAGACTATGTGGACGCCCACCCACTCAGCAGCCTCGCGGCAATCGTCATTTCGCATCAATCCAGAGCTCCTCAATAGAAATAGGACAGGCATCCTTAAGCGACGCGCTACTATGAGAGGCATCATGCGTTGACCCTGGACCCCTCAGCTTCAAATACGGCTCTGCGAGCCTCTTTTCAGAGCAGCTTCTCTTTTACCCACACTCCACTCTGTTAACCAGTTCATCTGGTTGTATGAAATGAATAGTTCCTAATTCTGGTGCAGAATGCAACAATTAAAATAAAAATGGGAGCCAAAAGACATCAGCAAAATACTGCTTTGGAAAACCCAATTTCAGTATTAAGTGGGAAAACCTTTTGCTTGTTTTTAAAGATTTTAATGGTCTTTATCTAGTTTATGAGCAGTCACCAGAACTTCTGCAAGCATAGACAATTTGTGATCTTAAACACAATGATCACACTTAATATGAAACATTGATGGCACAATCACACTACATAACAAAGCACTGAATGGGATGCACAAACACTTTTAAAGGGTGTTTATTGAACATTTTTGCTTTAGAAAATGCCAAATAATGTGCCCTACATAGAAGGGAAGGAGGCACACTAACATGGAGATTCACCTGGTAGTCTCTCTGTGGCATCACAGGAACTTCATACTTCATTACCGCAAGGCCACCGACGTGTGAAGCTATTATGTAGGAGCAGTGGGAAAAGGCAGGGTGTGTGTGTGTGTGTGTGTGTGTGTGTGTGTGTGTGTGTGTGTGTGTGTGTGTGTGTGTGTGTGTGTGTGTGTGTGTGTGTGTGTGTGTGTGTGTGTGTGTGTGTGTGTGTGTGTGTGTGTGTGTGTGTGTGTGTGTGTGTGTGTGTGTGTGTGTGTGTGTGTGTGTGTGTGTGTGTGTGTGTGTGTGTCAGAGGTGTAACTAGAGGATGTAGGGTAACTAATAAGCCACCCTACACAAAGCAGAATGGAGTCATTCACATGGAAACACTGTTTCATTTACTCAAACAGCTGGAAGGTGTTGTCTGTTGTCCCCGTGTCAAATGAAAGAGAATGAACAAACATCTGGCAGGGCATTTTCTTGTTCCACAGCTCTGCGTACAATTACACGTTAACAAACTGACTCTGATGCACAGAGCAACTCAAATGAATCATATCCTAACTAAGGTCCTAACTCATGCCTCTAACGTTTCTCTAGAAAAAGAGATGTGAATAAATCCTTTACCGCCACCTAGTGGTCCAGAGATGAATGCCACCCTGCTTTAAGCATTATTTAGTTCCTTTTATAGGTTGTTATGATATGATCATTCAGATTTAAGTCACAGTTGAAACAATAAAATTTAAAACATGCCGTGTAACTCCCCCTAAAACTCGCTGCGGTTGAATAACGATATAACCTCTAGACACAAATGCATCTTAATGGAAGCATTTCTCTCATTTAGATGACGGAAACTAGAATGGGAAAAATGGTTGAGATTAAGCTGCCGTGGTTCAAGAGCAAGGTGACTGATGGCTACACACTGGCTCTAGAAAGAATAGCTCGTTATTCTGAAATCAGCACACAGAGTGGTGTTAACACACCTTGCTACTTCAGTAAACCGAGGCAATCAAATTTTGTTTTTAATCAAAAACTTTTGCATTTGGGACCATTTTCTTGGACTGCCAGAACTGGACATAAAGCAACACCTCAAATTTTGGTTATTAAAGTGAATTTAATGAATAAGACCATCAGCTGGAGAAATTAATTACATGAGATTTCCATAAAATTGTAAATTTTATGGAAATTAACTGAGCACAGGTGGCCAGTACTTTCGTCATGAAAGACAGGCTGCAATTTGTCTTATATGTTAACTCCTGGATGTTTCAGAGCAATAAAAACCTAGATGGGAAGCAGAAGTGAAGAGCGACCCCTGCTGGACATAAGGTACACATTATTAATAATAATGACAATAACAATAATAAATTATAATAATGATCATTATTATTATTAGTAGTAGTAGTAGTAGTAGTATTAATTAATAATAACAATAATAATAATAATAATAATTATTATTATTATTATTATTATTATTATTATTATTATTATCATTATTTATTCAACCAACCCATGGCTTAAGAATTTATTTTCATTTCCTAAAATTTTATTCCTCGTGTCTTTTTTGAAGCGTTATTTAATAATAATAATAATAATAATAATTCGTGTATGAACTGACATTTGTTCTACCAGGTAGGTCAGATGATTAAATGACACTTCAACAATAAAATAAACAACTGGAGTCTGTAAACAAAATGAATGACTCAAAGTGCTGAACACAAAAACACATTAAACCACCGGGGTTGGCTTGCTCACACTCTCAGAAAGGAATTTGTATTTTTAAAACTCTGTCACCACAAAAACATTTTTAAAATTCGATCATGAACAGCTGACAGTGAAACTATCTGCATGTTACAGTCCTGAACTGCTGCATGTTGAGATGTGACCACTGACTTCTGGTCTAGATGCACGAGTTAGTGACAGTTATGTCATGTGCCGGGGTGAGTGCTCCTCTCATTTTTGTTCCATCTTTGAGCTGCTGTGTTGCAGGAGAGGGAGGCTCCAGCTGCAGCTCATTAACAATCAGCGGGTCCAGCTATAAGAGGAGGAGGAGGACACATCTCGATGCTGGATGATTAACTACAACTTGGTAGTTCCAGCCCTTTGTGTCTCCAGGTTAACTCTAGTGATTTTTGGATTTTAGAACCCTTGTGGATATACATCTGCTTACCTGTTCCCAGGATTTTTGGATCATTTGTGGACCTTACCTTGACTCCTCAGGATCTCCTTGGACTTCTGAAGCTTCTGGAGCTTCTCTGGTTTTCCTGTGGCTCCTCTGATTGACTACTTGGACATTTCCACGATCCCGCTGGATTACTCGCCTGTGCCCCACAAATCTCCTGACGCAGCATTCACCGCTCTCCTCTCCTCCCTGCCGGCCCGCTCTTCTGCTCTCCTCGTGCCCCCTCTCCTGGACACCCTCTCTTGCAGGCGCGTTGCAAGATTTTCAAAAGTGTGGGGGATGTTGTCTGTGCCTAAATTAATTTCATGTTATTCATCTTGTTAGTTTAATTTCCATAATAGCGGAGCAGGTGCGAATTTTAGACGCGTCACGCATGTCTCCATTTTAAACATGTTTAAACTGTTCAGAATACAAATCCAGGCTCTGTCTCGTTAGATTGGTGTAACTAAAGTTTGTACTGAATGAAACTTAACATTAAACCATGTTGAAAAGAAAAGGATCCGATTAAATCGTTTTTCCCTCATTTACAGTCAGGAAGTACAGCGCAGTGCGCATGACTCTGGGGTTAATCAAGCTTAATTGTTTCTCTGTGCAACAATCTTCACAAGAAGGCAAAACAGTTAAATGGCAGGTTACAGATATTTCCATTTGACTGTTTATTTTGACGGATAAACTCAAGGATGCTGGTTGTTTTGAAATAATTACTCCGACGCACACGTTTGCGCACACAGATGAGCTGACATTTTAATCGTTACGCACATCGCGGAGGTAACTAAGGTCCTGTCCACACGTAGCCGGGGATCTGCCAAAATGTAGATATTTTTCTACGTTTTGGCCTGTCATCCACACCAAAACGGAGTTTTTTTCACACGAAAACGGATCTTTTTAAAAACTCCGGCCAAAGTGAAGATCTGCGTTTTCTCCGTTTTGGGTGTCTGCGTGTGGACGGACAAAACCGGAGTTTTAAGGTCCGCAACGTGACTTTCCGCGACAAAAAATGCTGACATCACGTGTGCGACCTAGCCGGCATCATGGAAGCCTTCAGAGCTGCGCTCTGTACCCGATCCATCAATTGTCCAAGCGCTTCTGCTTGTTTGTTTTTGCAAGCGGAATTACTGCTCTTTGCAGAAGACCACAGACGAAGGACGAGGTTAAGAACGGGGAAGTACTGCCGCCTACAGGTCTGGCATGTCCTTAACAACGTATTTATCCGGGTACGTGTGGACAGTTTTGTTTTAAAACGAGGTGGTGTGGATGCAAGTTTTTTGGAGGGGCAGATATTAGTTTTCAAAAAACCCCAGCTACGTGTGGACTAGGCCTAAATCAATCAAGAAATGATTCCCATCAGAACATCAGAGCTTTACACTGGACACTGTGCTCAGCGCAGCTCGGAGCGCACACGGTGGACAATGAGCTGAAGATCTGTAGAGGGGTTCGCAGCACAGTCTTGGATTCACCCGGCACTTCACCTACCCCTAACTCCTCAGCCCCAGCTTACCGTAAGTCTTTACTCTGCACCTTCCTAGTTTAGACTTTCCTCTCTGGACTCACCTGTTCCTCTGCTCTCCCCTCAGACGCTGCGGCTCCGTTGCAATCCCCACTGGACCTTATCCAGTTCCCAATTGTATTTATTTTTTATAAAATTCTTTAATTTTTCTAATTGACTCGTGAGTGGTGAATCCTGCATGTCTTGGGTTAAACTTGTCCCCAAAACCATGTCAAGTTAGCAGAATTTTGTTTACTGTTTATTTCCATTTGGTTTGGACTGTTTCGAGATGGGATCTGATTTCCTGCACCTACCGGTTTCTGAGTGAAGTGTTGAGGTTTCTTTTCAGGCCGTACGAGACTCACCGCTGTCATGGAGGGAACAGGAAAAGTGAAGCGTCATGTGCTGCTGAGCCCGGTGCAGGCCTGATCCAGCCGGGGGTTCTGTTAAATTGAGACCAAACAGTCACCACTCGTTACTGAAAGGACAATTTAAATAAGGATCACTTTAAAGAGCACAAGTACTTGCTTCCTTTAAATGAAGGCTGTGTTTAAAAGAGGAGTTCAGCTCTCTATTACACTAAAACACGGTCCTTGAAAAATCTTGTGAGAAGAGCTGCTCTTGAGTCTCCTCTCAAACACATGATTCTGGTTTAGGACGGCTGGCTCAGTGGCTTCCTCCTGAAAACGGTGGTTCTTAAAAACGCAGACTTTGATTTATTCAAGCTAATGAGGTAGCTACTTGAATGATGGATTTACAAATAGGTTAATATCAGAACAACGTGCACCGTCCCTATGGAGTCAGGTTGTTGAAACTGATTAATATCAAATTCCACTTATCCATCAGGAATGCTGCTGCAGAAAACGACACCTTATGTTCAATAAAGCACACTCCAAGAACTCTCGACTGTAATATTTATCATTTGTCCTGTTTTCCCCAATACACACTTTCTTGGGACTGCATTTTCTAATTCACCAAAAACAATAATAAATACAAAAAGCATAAAGAATCTGATATGCTCACAGAAAAGAAAAGCTCAACAAGGATTCAGTTGATTGAAACACAGAATTTACTGAAATGACGGTGGGTTGGCAAATGTTGGTAGAGCCATTTCCACCCTTTTAAAATACATTTTCAGTGGAACATGTTTGTACAAAAAAAAATCTGCATTACTGTATGCAAGGGTAAATGAACCAAAACATTGTTCAATAATTTGATCAGCAAGTGCTTTTAGCAACATCTCATTTGAAGTGGTTTCCAAACCTTGTCATAGCTGGTGAACATCTTGCAGGTCCCAATGAGAGAGCGAGAGAGGGCAGAGGAGTCTCTTACAGGACCTCGTCTCAGAACTGCATTAACTTCCAGGATGCCAAATGTAGGCTGAGAATCTAGGCTGAAGGATATAAAGGAGTGCCTGAAAGAGTGCACAGATCACAAACCAAAAAAGATGTGCAAAGCAACGATCAGTTTTACAGACAAGATAGTTTATTGGAATTTTTATTATAAGCTACGATGAAAGATAGGGTAAAAAATTTTTGATCATTTTAGGCCTAACAATAAATTTAAATATTTTTTAAAAACTAGTACAAAATAAAAAATAAAAAGTATTCTTTGTCCAAAGAAAACCATTTAAAACCTTCATAATACTGCCCTTGATACTGTGTTTGTTTTAGGTAGCCTGTTTGTGACAGCTATTTGTGTTATGAATTACTGAGAAATAGGATGTAAAATTATCTGATTGCATTTACATAGGCCGGTGTTTTCAGACAAATCACTAATCCAAATGAATCAATGAAAGGTGACTAAAATCAACAGCCCGAAGGTCACCACAGTGCTTTACAATAAAAACGTCAAAATAGAAAAAAAATCATAGAACTGCCTATAAAATGTATGAAACCACGTCTTCATTAAAGTTCTTACTAAGGTAAAACACTATAAACAAATACAAATAAATAAACAAAACTTGTATTTTAAACAGGCAGGGATAGGGCAGCCAAGAGCCGCGCGAAAGACCTCAAAGCGCCAAGATGGCGGCGCCGGTGAGCGATACCGGGGAGTTTGAAAGCTGGCTAAATGATCGCCTGGACTCGTTAGAAGTAGACCGTGAGGTTTATGGAGCTTACATTTTAGGAATCCTACAAGAAGAAGAGAGTGACGAGGAGAAAAACGATGCGCTGGAGGGAATTTTATCCGCATTTCTGGTGAATATCCCGAGCGAGGTTCCACTTTAACAACATCTGCTGCTGCCTGTCTGCTGTCGCCGGGCATTGAACTATTGTGTCAGCTGGTTTACATGCTCTAGTCATTGCTGGTTATTAGACTACGGTTCGTGAAATCCAGAGAGCTTCTTCTGCTGCTACAAAAGTAGTTCTGCCTACTTATTTTAGGTCCTAGCCTCAATCTGTGGGTTTAACCAACCAACCAAAACAAGTCGGTGCTGACAGAGTTGTCTGTTCTACAATTAAACTTGTAATTTGTTGCTTTTCACACCTGGGTTGAGGGTTTTTACCCTTACAGCTCAACCCCTGGTAGAATAACATGAATCAATGTTACTGATTCGTTCGTGACTTTTTTATTTAAATAAGGGCATATTGGAAGAAACATGTTGTTTTTACAGTTATTTAATGAACAGCGACTAAGTCTCCATGTGTGTGTAAGGGACTGAAACGTCGCTTTGTACCTTGTTTCTTACCATGGCACAAGCATGCCCTAATTTGAGTTTATTTAACTTATGACTTGGTAACTAACTACTACTGTGTGTGCAGGATGAAGGTACCATGGGAGATGTGTGCAAGCAGATCATTGATCAGTGGGCAGAGTATTCCAGCAAGTCCGCAGGGAGGCGAAATCCTGACGATGGTAATGAAAGCATTTTGCTCTTTACATATTCCAGTAGTTGGGGTTCTTCTTGGTGCTTTAGATACCGGTATTTTTAAATTCCTGAATCATCAGGGTTTGAAATCCTAAAATATTTTTAATAAAGTGCTTGAATTTGACACTGAAATTGGGTTTAGAAAATAGCGTCTACGGTTATAAAACAAGTCAAATAATTTTTTGGAGCAAAAGTATTTTGTAAATTATCACCACTCATCATTGAAAGTAATGATGAGTGCTTTGACCCTGCCTGTTCGGTACTTTGAGATTTATTAACTTGAAAATATTCATAATTACTGTGACTACAAGTCAGAAGTCTGTTCGTCGCATATATGACGTCACGCTAAATCTCCTCTCCCCCAGCATAGCTGCTACTTACCACATGCTTTCATCCTGAACTTACAGCCATTTTTCCTCTGCTTATCTCCGTGCCTGGTTCATGTCAAATTTGGTGATGCGCGTTTGTAGTCCAGGATGCATTTTCACACAAAACCTGAATCATAACGTATGACCCTGTTCAAAAATAAGCGCTTTCTTGGCATCAGAATGTGTCTTTAAAATTCACAGACATCATATGTGAGATCCATGGCACATAAACGGATTTAGAAAATAGTTTTTAGCCCCGCTGACTTGCATTCATTTTTTCTTCTTCCAGGAAGCAGATGGATGTGACTTAGGCTCCCTATACATTTAATATAAGATGTAAAATTTGGGAGTATCTGTTGGGATTCTCATAAGATTTCAGTGAATCGTTGAAAAAAAAATCTAATCTTAAAGGGACTTTACGGAGTTTTGAATTTTTATGCTCGCGATTGCCCCCTCAGGCCAAAAGCGTAACGGCAGCTTCAATAGTAAGCTCGTGCACGAGGCGCGCATGCTGTACGTGCACACTCCTTAACGAAAATAACAGCTGAGACAGTCCCGTGTGTGTGTGTGGCCCGGAGGACAGAGGACAGGAGAACGCGCAGCTAATTAATTAAATAATTTGGTTCTGTACCTTTCTCTTCAGCACAGCCGACAAAGGTTTATGATGGGTCAGTCCTCCTGCATGCTCAGATCATTCCCTTCCCTTGCTTGAAAAATTGTTCCAAAATGAAAGTTGAACCCACATCTTTTATATCTGTGAATTCAATGCCGTTCGGCGAGTCTCAAATAAAAATTTGGGCATCTTACTGCAAAAAAATATATCATTAATGTAAGAAAGAAACTCTAAATTAACTATGATCACAACGAGAATCGAACCTGGGTCTTTCGCACGAAAGCCTGAACTTTTACTAGGCAAGCTAAGCACCAGTGGGGTTTTCTGTATCTGTAACATTTATATTCTTGATGACAGCTGAAACAGCATTCAAAGAACGGTTCGGAGGGCTATGCCTTAAGCGTGAACACGCATGAAGCAGCCTGCTAGACCCGAGCATCTCTTTCTGTGATTTTACAGAAAAACAGGCAATCACAGTAAAAATGCCAGGGCTCATTCTACAGGACCAGGGCATTGCAGGAGAATGTATGAAGAAGACATTTATTATTTCTATACATGTTTTGACTGTCAAACTTCCATAATGCCCCTTTAAACTCTCATTACCTGACTTGAGTTTTCTGCCCAGTTGAAAGTTTTTAAATCACCAAATGAACCATTGTATTTACTTGAAGAAAATGGTGGTTATTGCAATACAGTGACAACTATTAAGTCATCATATTAATAGATGTTAATTATTTTCTCTGATTTAGCTGAGGTCCAAGCCATCGCCACTATGATAGAGAAGCAAGCCCAGATTGTGGTGAAACAGAAGGAGGTGTCCGAGGAGTCCAAGAAAAGGAAAGAAGCCCTACTTGCTCAATATGCAAACATAACAGATGAAGAGGAATATCCTTGACTTTATATGCGACACTTATTACATAAGCCCATCAGGTTATTCATTGTTGGGAAGTCTGTGACCATGCAGGCAGAGGCTCCTTTTGCAGACGCAGGCCTCATTGAGATTTGATCTGTTTTCTTAACAAAAGCACGGAAGCTGAAGAACCAACAACTGGAAATGACCTTCCTGGAAATGAAAGATGTATCCTTTTTCAAGTTACTGACTGTTTTTACACACTTGTTTTAATATCTCAGTTTACCCAGTTCTAACTATTGAACCATTTTTATTTTTAAAGTGGTTGTCCTTTACTTCTGGCGCCAGCCTTGTTCAGAAACACAAACGTGGAAGAGGTGCTCACCCGGCAGAAGCAGAAGCGGGATCAGGCTCGTGAAGATGCTCAGAAGAAGAAAGAAACGGACAAGATGCAGCGGGAGAAGGACAAACTAGCCAAACAAGACAGGAAGGAAAAGGAGAAGAAGCGTACACAGAAAGGTGAACGCAAAAGATAAAACCACAAAAAAGGACACTTTACATGCAAAATCTGTTTTATTTCTACAACAAAAAAGGAATGAAACCTAGAAACGTTACCTCTTTACAGCTAAGCCTTTGTATGAAAATCATGTTCGTCAGACCCTTGTTAACGAGTTTCATGCAAGACGACGTGAATTTTCCACTTTGACCCAGATTATCGTCTCAGAATTAAGATGCGAGTTTTTATAAAACATGATCAAATAGTCATATTGATGCTAAATGTACTCTGTTATTAAACAATGGTGTGTTGTGAAAGCTTCGCCCTCAAATAACCGAAGCAACAGACGAAACAATTAGATTATTGTGGAAAAGTCGAACAAAACGCAATCCAGTCTAGTGTTTCCTGTTCACTTTTTGTGCCAACCTCTTAAAAATCCTCACTTTCACGTCTAAAGGCAAGTTGTTTACAGCTTTTGGTTTTTATTTCACTTCCTTTACATTGTGTCTGAACAAAAGATGTTAAATACCTCAGAGATAACGTGCACCACCATAAAAGTGTTTGAGGTTTTTCTTAAAATGACTAATAAAAAAACATTTTCAGACATTTGTGTTTATTTTTTTTACTCCCAGTTTACAGAACAAAGAAGAAAACAACCAGAATAAAATTACAGGAACAGAACAAACCTGCTTAGTTTCTAAAGCTCAATAGCAATAAAAGGCACTGACACAAGTAAAGAGAAACTCAGAGCTGCAAGATCAATTATAAACCCGCACAATTCACTGATAACACAGCAAGCCCTCAACATTCACAACAACTTTTTAAAGTATAGATGGATACAAAGTTTTGACTGAATGTTAGAAATGGAGACACGAAATTATGTTTTCTAAACATTCAATGTGTCAGGAACGTTTGTTTTCATTTTAAAAGGTCTGAAATGTTTTAATTTTAAATAAAGACTTAAAATACCACATTAAATGGAAAACCTTCACTGATAAATTATCTTACAACATTAACTTAATGGAAGTTTGATTACTGGGTTTAAATAAACTGACCCCCCCCAGAAGACTTGAGTATTATTAGGACATTTGTAACTGAACCACAGATAAGAACCCTCTGATTACAAAATCTTGACGTTGCAAAAGTAAAAAGGATTGATTGGAACATTAAGGGATACAATTTAGTGTTTAGTTACTTGAAACTACTGCCTTTGTGATTCAGTCATTGTTGGGGAACACATAGAACTGAGTTCTATTATGTTCCAATAAATAAGTAAAATGAAGAATTCCCTGGAATCTTCGACATAAATAGTGTCCTTAAATAAAACTTTCATGGGACAAGATTTATGCTGATTTGAAGCTGAAACTGTTTCGGTGAAAGTAAGTTAACATTTAGCAGGTTGTAAAACGCATTTCATGCCATTCCAAAACAAGCAAAGGTGCTTGCTGGTGTAAACAATCCAGTCATTTCCGAGCGTTAAACTGCATCTCACTTCTTTCAAGTGATCCCTGTTTTTTTTAGATAAAATGTCATGTTTATGTAAATTAGTAAGTCTGGAACACTGACTTTGTTCACCTCATGAGCATGTTTAACTCATGCTGGAATAAAGCTTATTTATAAACAAAAAGTGTAACCCTGGAACAGAGAGGAGCACCTCTCAGTGCATGTGGGCTCCTCACAAGCATGATGTTCCTGCACCAGGACAGGTGGCTGCATGGTCATCTGCAGGGTGCACCACAGAGCTGTGCAAAGCCTCCTGGTCGTAGCAGCCAGCTCGTTCAGTGCAGCGATCAACAACAGGTTATCTATGAATGATAAAGAAGTGTTTTTTTAAAAAGCATGCTAGAATCTGGAGAGCCTACAATAAAAGTCTGATAATGATTACCTCTGTCCTCAGTGAAACCAACTCCCTGCTGCTGGATTTTGGTCCACTTGTCACTGCCCTCCTTGCATCTGGCCTGTGTGATGCAAAGAGCCACGTAGTGATTTCTTAGCGCCATCTCGATGCTGATGTGTAGCGGGATGCTACACAGACACTTCATTCTAACCAGAATGCTCTCCACCTGCAGCACATCAACACAATCAGTGTCTGTCCTACGCAGACTTACAAATACATTTCTTTATATGACAGGGTGTCATTTACACAGTGCATATGAAATCCTAGATAATATTGTCCTTGTGCCTTTTCCAGTAATGATAAAAACTATTTACATTAATTATTTAAAATGAAAGCGTTTATCTAAACCCCACTTCAATAACTGTTGTCCTTTATGTCAAACGGTCAGGTTTTCCACACACACAATTTATTTTAGCTAATAAAACTTCCATTATTTCCTGATTACTTCACCCATAGGTGGCGGTATAGAACAAGTATAGTGAGGGTTTCACCTTTATTTGTTCTCTCATCAGATTGATAACCAGGTGGTCCACTCTTGTGGGGTTTGGTGGATATTCGGGAAGACTGTTGCTAGTCGTTACTAAGGTTTTTTTCCCAGGAAAGTTCTTTTTAAGAAAGATCTCCATCTAAAACAAACAAAAGGACAACCACATAATGTAAATATTAATAATTT
Source organism: Nothobranchius kuhntae (assembly GCA_006942095.1). NCBI lineage: Eukaryota > Metazoa > Chordata > Actinopteri > Cyprinodontiformes > Nothobranchiidae > Nothobranchius > Nothobranchius kuhntae. Next base: position 967,144 of record SSNQ01034631.1, read on the forward strand.
AAGTTTAGAACATGAGAACACAATTAAAAATGATTTATGGAATGCATAACCATGTATACTTTGTATGATGTGCCCAGTGTGTATGGTTGTTAAGACTAAAAATGTAAAAAATCAAATAAAGCTACGTGTTTTATCGACAGATAGATGTAAGAAAGACAAGTGCAGGTGAAGATCATACCTTCTTCCTTCCCTTCTCCAAACACCTCCACTGTTCATAGCAGTCATCCAGGGAGACGTAGAGCTGGACCGCTGGCCCTCCCTGACTCATTAGTGAGGATGCTAAAGCTGGTGCCATGCCAAAGGTGTTCCCTGCTCTCTGGGCCTTTGTGTTACTGACACTGGAGCTAAAAGCTGCAGCCTCGTTAGTCGGCATCATCTCGTTTACATTCATGCCTGAGACACCATTTCCATAGGGCACTGTAGACCTAGAGATGAAGTTTGAGCTCATGGGAATGCCAGAGCACCTCCTGGGGTCATTTACCGGATACATTAAAGGTATGAAATGTGGTGCATGCCCTGCGCCGGACGTGTTCTTCTCTCTATCAGGTCTAGCAGACTGCATGTTCCCCTGTAAGTTAAAGTGTGGGTATGGTGAGAGAGGCTGTATACGTCCCTCTGTTATGTTGCCTTGTTGCCTCACAGAGAAGCCATCTCCATGAAATCCAGACATCTGCATCTTCGTTTTCCCTCTCTCCATTTGGGAGTTCATATTTTTTTGGATGTGGCTCTGTTGGACTTGTTTTGCAAAGTGGTTCACTCTCAGATTACTGCTCTCATTGGGAATGCTCCTCCCGTTTTGGTGTTGGTTTGGGAAGTTGAAATGCGCAGAAAGTGCCTTTGACTTCTGAAAGTACTCTACATGCTGAGGGCTGAAATCAAGAGGACCTCGACAGGCATGATGGTTTTGTTTCCTTGCTTCTTCAGCTCTTCCCCTTTGCACTGACCCAACGTCTCCAAACAGTTGTTTCAGACTTTGCATTGCAGGAAAACTTAACATTGACATTGCAGGACTAGAGGTTTTCCACTGTTCAGGCAATCCGTCTTTGTGCAAGCCCACTGTCTGCTTGTGAATGTTTGGAAAGTCATCATGACAAGTGCCATTATGCTCAGATGGTATGAACGACTGAAAACTGCTGACCAGTTGGTTCGGGTCTTCTGGTACACAATTTTCATTCCAGAATGAATTTACACTGCTCTGAGTGTAGTGATCTCCATGATGCGCATCAAAGCAGGAGTTGTTGATTTCATTTTGGTGATGAAAAATGCTACTAAGTTCTGGGAAATTATTCAAAGGCTGATTGTTTCTTCTGTCGTTGCAAGGTGACATGTTGATGTCAGTCATTTGGTGCACATGTGATGGTTTGGTGTTGTGTGTCTGGGGCAGTGGTAGACCTGGTGGTGGTTTTTGAGAATGCAAGGAATAATTGTCTCCATTTGGCAAACTAAAACATTGTTTATTGCCACCAAGGCCACTGGGCTGCTGACTCAGCCCATCACCATTTTTGAGCACCGACTGTAGCTGTACATTGCTGAAAGCCTTGTGTGACAGATGGTTTGAAGGAAAGGAAGAGTTAGTGGGAGTCTTTGCCTCCCACTGTAAATACTGCAGCAGTTCTTCATTCAGTGCCTTTGGAGACCAGATGGGATTACGCGTAGGTAGGCTTTGAAGGGAAAATAAGTACATCAGTTAATATCAGTGTTTATGAAACCAACTTGTTTTCAGCTGTTCGGGTCCAGCTGTGAATTAACCCATGCTGCAGAACCCATATAGAGGAAATAACGTACCTCCCACTGTAGAAGCTATCCTGTGAATCTGCTTCATCCAAAATATTTGAAACTAGACCCTGCAGATCTGCCTCTCCATCACAGTCAGCTTCGTCAATAGATTTACTTGGATTAAAAGAAAAAAAAATCATCTCAAAACCACATTCTGCTTTAATTTTTTATTTTATTTCATCACAATCTTTTGGCTCATTCAACTTACTTTTCCATTAAAAACGTTCGACAGGAAACATGTAGAGATGGCAAAGATAAACTTCCATGATATATGATATTGTATATTCAAACACGTTTCACTAAAATTTGTATGACTATACTAGAGGTGCACCATATTAGAAAAACCTGCGATGCCCAGTAACAGTGATTGATATTGTGATGACGATCTGACTTGCAATAAATAAACAAACATTTAACTCAAGAACAAGTTAATCAAAATCAAAAAAATAAAAACATTTAAAAATGACTACAAAAAACTATAATAAAAAACGGGAAAAGCAAAAATTGTGACCAAAGGATGTGAGTGAATGGAAAAAGAAAATGACCAAGAAAAGGCTACCAGTGGATCCTGGGAAAGGCAGAAGGAGCAGAGTGAAGCTAACTCAGGTGTTTGCTAGCAATCCTAATTAAGTGCCATCTGCCGAGGGGGTGGGCATCTAACCTCTAAGGGCCCACCTGATTGGATCAATGCATCATGTTTAGCTAGTCTCTCTCTCTCACACACACACACACACACACACTAGAGAGTTCTTTTATTGATATGCTTCACTTTCTCCATCTGTGATTATAGAGCTGATGCGTCTTGGCAAAACGTCTAACTTTTCTCTCATCTGTCCGTAGGACATTCTCCTAGAAGCTTTGTGTCTTGTCAACATGTAGTTTGGCATATTCCAGTCTGGCTTTTTAGGATTTGTTTTCAACAATGGTGTCCTCCTTGGTCACCTCATATGTAGTCCACTTTGGCTCGAACAACAACCGACGGTGCAACCTGACACTGATGTTCCTTGAGCTTGGAAGTTCAACTTGGATCTCTTTGGAAGTTTTTCTGCGCTCTTTTGTTACCATTTTGATTATCTGTCTCTTTCGTTTGTCATCAATTTTCTTCCTGCGGCCACGCCCGGGAAAGTTGGCTATAGTCCCATTGATCTGAAATTTCTGCAACTATAGTCACATCTGGCTGCTTGGAGATGGTTTTATAGTCTTTACTTTTAACATAATTTTCTATCATTTTGTTTCTAATCTCCTGAGACAACTCTGTCCTTCACTTCCTCTGGTCCATGTTGAGTTTGTTACACACCATGTCACCAAACAACACAGTGACTACCTGGATCCTATATACTAATTACAAGATTGTAGACACCTGTGACCTAATTAGTGAACACCCCTTTAATTAGCATGTCCCTTTGGTCACATTATTTTCAGTCTTTTCCAGAGGAACCATCATTTTTGTCCAGGCGTGTTCCATGAGTTTATTTCTTTAAATAATTCCATTGAAGCATAGTTGGAAAGCAATGTCAGACTTTCACTGGTTAAATTTCAGAGAATGTTTCTTATTATTATTATTGTTTGTCAGATTCAGATTATTTCTGTGACCATTGTGGGTTTTTCTTTCATTGATGAAAACACACACAAACATTCTCTAGTATTATCTGTTTGAACATGTCAGAACAGTTAATAACAATACCTGTTTTTAGGGAAACTGAGTTGACTTGGTTCAGCTTGGGAACTAGAAAACCAGGACCTGTAGGATGTGCTGTCCTGTCCTGGACGTGGAGCCATTGGAGCAAAGGGCGCTGGCATTCGACCACTGCCTACACCACTAACACCCGTCTAAAGAAAGGAAGTAAGACAAATCTGACAACTGCGTACATCAAAAATACTTTTTTTTTTTCCATACGTAAGACATATGTCAACAAAAGGAAGAAAAGCAAAATACATAAGACTACATCTGCTATACACATGAAACCTCAATAACAGACTGTTTTGGTAACATGGTAGTGACAGTTTAAAAAATTGACCTAATATAATTTCTAGTACTTTTATTAAATAAAATTCAATATTCAATTAATATTCACCAGAACACTAATTTCTTCGGAGTTTAATTAAATATTTAATTAAAAGTTTATTTAAGTTAAAGTCCCATTATTCATCACACACTGGTGAAATTCATCTCTGCATATGACCCATCCCTGTGGGGAGCGGTGAGCTGCAGCAGTGGCTGCGCTCGGGAACTGTTTGGCGGTTTCTCTGAAAAATCCCACCAGGATTTGTAACAAATGGTGCTTTCTTGTTTTATCTGGTTTTAGGGTTTCTTTTTAAATTGTTTTTGACTTTCAACGTTCACCCCAATGTTTAACTATATTGGTAAACTTAATATCAAGCAGTTATCTTACAATATTAAAGCAAAAGAAGATTTCTTATCAAGTCAATTGCTGTCTCAACTGTTTCCAGTTAGAATGACTTCAAATTAACATTGAAGATGCCTCAACAACAGTAGCGATCATCATGCTAGGAGAATCACAGAAGCTCCACAGCCCTGTTTGATTCAGCAGCCTACAATTCCAACCTTGCTACCTTAAGCAAGCGTGTCTGTACAGCTATAAGAGACCGATCTCTCTGACTGCCAGAAATTTAGCCAAACTTATATTACTACAAAAGCACATTTATCAGCTCTGAAACAGTTCCTGAGAAAATAGTTCCCAAGAAAATCTGGCTAATTTAGGTTTTCTTTTTCATGTTTCTAAAACGATCATTTGGAAAGTCACAAAGCTGATAAGTTTAAAGTCTTATGGATAGATTAGGATTCATCAGACTTATAAAAATGAATCAAATGAGAAAGTTGCTGTATTTTTTCGTGTTTCCTCAAGAATATTAAAATCTCATCGTTTGATCTCAGTTTTGTCTTGAAAGCGCAATGTATTATCCCCCTGGTGTTTATCATTAAAAGCAAGAAATATGACTTCTTACTTTAAAAAACGCAACAAAGGATAGCATAATTTACCTGGCGTTGACGTGTCTGCTGCAGCGAAGTCACTGATCTGCTCTGGTGTCCGTCCATTTTGAGCTCTGGACCAATCTTTAGTGCTTCATTATTGGACTAGCAAAACGGAAAGCGTTCGTGGTTAATATCTTACAATTCCAGTGGCTTCAGTTAACAGCTAAAAGAGAATTGGGGAATATACGTAAAACATTTATAACATTACTCGCTTTTACATATTTTGTGTCAAATTTACTAAGCTAGTAGCTTTAGCTAGCTTCCGTAAGTTAAAATTGATGCTGCAAACAGCGCATGTTGGTTTAGATCGAGTTATTTGGGAAATACAACCATAAAATACACGAAAATCCATTTGGATTACCTTTCACGAGAGGAAACACGAACATTTTAAACTTAACTGTTTTAACGTCAGACAATTATCCTTGCGTCGCGAGCATTTCTGCCCGTCGCTCTTTTTCTGAGAAAAGGCCCTCGTGACCAGAGTGCCCATTGGCTGAGAGGAGACACGACTTCGTTTTGGTCCAATTAGCATAAAGCAGAATCTCCAAAAGCATAGCAACAAATGCCCTCAACCCCAACACCGCCCCCCACCCCCAGGTCCGAAGGCAGGTGGTCCTGCCCAAAACCTGCCTTGTGGCCACCTGCAGATACCAGCAGTTTATCCTGGAATTTCCAGGCTGGAAATAAAGAATATTCACATAAATTTGCATATAAAGTTCTTTGTTAAATTTTAATTCGCCCATATTTACCTCCAAACAGTGTGACGTATAAACTTTGTTCTCACTCATTAAAATATAAATAAGGCAGCTATTTATATAGCACGTTTCCTACACTGTCAAATAAACGAGAAATGACACAAGCATATCTGAACAATGTTGCTCATTCAAATAAAATAATATGGTTATTTTTAAGGTATTTTCTTATGTTCCTGTCTATTTTATTGGATTTTCTGTAGTGAAAACACGGTCTTCCAAAAACGTTCTGACTCATCTGATTGAAAAAAAAAACATAAAAGTGCGATAAGAGACTCCTATAATCATAACAGTCACCATGAAAGAGTCGGCCTTGAAAACACAGCGCGGACTGAAGTTTTGCTAAAAGGCAAGAAACGTACCGGAAGTAATCTCTTCAAAATTAAAGCACGCATCACACAATTATCTTCCTAGAGCATGTATTGTGTAAATTAAAATACAAGATTAAACACTAAACGTTTTAATGTGAATTAACATATGTAAATATTTGCATACGTCTTGTATATCTGTTTAAAGTAGTTGTTGTATTGAACTGTTGTGATTTTATTTTGAAATCTTCGACAGCAAGGCGCAGCTACTTTCTAACTAGTCCGCCTTGACGCTGGTGTGACGCCAGGAGGAATGGAAAAAGGGGAGAAAAAAAGTTAGGCAGCCACCAGGAGACTTTCTGAGTTTAAAGGAACTTTCGGATCCCCTCCTGATTCTACTGTCTGCCGCTGAGGAATTGTTTTACACGACTCTATGAGTTACTGCAAGTTCGTTAAACCTGAAACGATGACTTTGAAGGTGTGTTTTCTTGCGATCCTGCTGCCTCTGATGTTATCAGCGCAGCACGAAGGAGACAATGGGATCTTAATCCCGGAGCATGGATTCTGTCAGCCGATTTCCATTCCTTTGTGCACGGACATCGCCTACAACCAAACCATCATGCCCAACTTAGTGGGTCACTATAACCAGGAGGACGCTGGGCTTGAAGTTCACCAGTTTTACCCTCTTGTGAAGGTACAGTGCTCCCCGGAGCTGAAGTTTTTCCTGTGCTCCATGTATGCGCCTGTGTGCACCGTCCTGGAAAAAGCTATCCCCCCCTGCAGGTCCATTTGTGAGAGCGCAAAGCAGGGCTGCGAGGCGCTCATGAACAAGTTTGGGTTTCAGTGGCCGGAGCGACTGCGCTGCGAGAACTTCCCTGTGCTGGGACACGGACAGCTCTGCGTGGGCCAAAACCAGTCTTCGTCTGCCACTGCACCCCCCATCAAGGTACCCGCAGAGGACATCCCCGAGCTGTCCCCATTTGAAAGACCATTCCGTTGTCCATCCGTTCTCAAAGTCCCACCATATCTGAATTATAAGTTTTTGGAGGAGAAGGACTGCGCAGCCCCATGTGAGACCACAAAGAGTGGTGGGAACATGTTCTTCAGCAACAAAGAGATTCAGTTCTCCCGCCTGTGGATCCTGGTGTGGTCTGTGCTTTGCTGTACTTCTACATTATTCACAGTGACCACCTATTTGGTTGACATGCAACGCTTCAGGTACCCTGAGCGGCCCATCATCTTCCTGTCTGGCTGCTACACGATGGTCTCCGTAGCCTACATAGCTGGCTATTTTCTAGGGGATAGAGTGGTGTGCAATGAGAGTTTCAACCCTGATGGATATAAAACCATCATCCAAGGCACCAAAAAAGAAGGTTGCACCATCCTCTTCATGATGCTGTACTTTTTCAGCATGGCCAGCTCCATCTGGTGGGTCATTCTCTCCCTCACCTGGTTCCTGGCAGCAGGTATGAAGTGGGGGCATGAAGCCATCGAAGCTCACTCTCAGTATTTCCACCTGGCCGCCTGGGCGGTGCCGGCCGTGAAGACGATCAGCATCCTGGCCATTGGGCAGATTGAAGGGGATGTGCTCAGTGGGGTGTGCTTTGTCAGCAACCTGGACCCTCTCCGGGGCTTTGTGCTGGCCCCTCTCTTCATTTACCTTTTCACCGGCACATCTTTCTTACTGGCTGGTTTTGTGTCACTGTTCCGAATCCGCACTATCATGAAGCACGACGGCACCAAGACAGAGAAGCTGGAGCGGCTGATGGTGCGAATTGGAGTGTTCAGCGTGCTGTACACCGTCCCTGCCACTATTGTTATAGCGTGCTTCTTCTATGAACAGGCCTTCCGCCCCCACTGGGAACGCAGCTGGGTTAGCCAGAACTGCAGGGGCCTAGGCATCCCCTGCCCTCTGCAGCCCGGCTTCCGCATGACCCCGGACTTCACCGTCTTCATGATAAAGTACCTGATGACGCTGATTGTAGGCATCACATCTGGTTTCTGGATCTGGTCTGGAAAGACTCTGCAGTCTTGGCATAAATTCTACACAAAGCTGACACAGGGCCAGCACGGTGAGACCACTGTGTAGAATAAAAGGACATTTATAAAATGCAGTTCATTTATGTCACTTATCTGAAATGTGAGAGGGTATAGCCGGAACTTGTTATTTTTAAGATGGTTGCGTTTACCTCGCCTTTATAGTCACATTGTGCAACTTCGGAATGAGACGAGCTGGATAAACGTGGACCTGGTTTGACTTAATCACTAAACCACAGCTCAAGTATTCTTCTGCAGATCCGGAACTTTCCCATAAACCCCAAAAAAAGAGCCAACAACCAATGAGACGGGAAGCAAATCCTCTCTCTCTTCTTGTAAAAATGTCGTGTAAATTGTGATAAAACTGTAAATAGATTCTGTTGTAAAAATGTCTAACTTTAAATGTGTATTCATATTAAACATGTTTTGTACCTTTATTGCATCTACATTTTTATTTATGCCCTGTAAGGGTGCAGAGTTACGCTCTAATGTCAGCAGTAGAATCATTTATGTTTCAGGACATTACTAATTTATCTGTGTTTCATGACCAGAACTTGTGCATTTCGTGCAGGTATCAAACAGCTAAAACGTTGTGATTTTTAACGGTTAGCGACTGCGTTGTCAACCCAAAAATCTCATTGATGGAGATAGGTGTGCGTAAGCGACATCTTTTGGCGTGGTTGTGAAGATGGCCGAGCCTTGTTCTGGTGAAGGCGTCTTTGGTTTTGCTGGAGCCCTCCTGCTTTGTGCCGATTTGGAATTCCCAGAGTCACGCACCGCTGAAACTCAGCCTTCTCTGCCGTGAGGTCACGAAGAACATGGCTGTGCTGAGGAAAACCGATCCTAATGCCTCAAAGCAGCTCGGAGCAAGGAGCAGGAATCTGAGACTGACGCGCGCATACCACAACGCAGGAGCGTTGGAGATCAAATGATAAGATGCAATCGTGCTACTCCGCGTATTCTAGGCCGAATCTCTCAGGTTTTCTGACACTAACTTTTAAAAACACATAAAATGAGCTCAGCTGTAATTGGTTTGAGGATCTGTTGCTGTTTGGCTACATCCTAACGCCGGGCTGAGTAATGATGGCTTATAGGAGTCAGGTTGGAGTGATTAAAAGGTAGAAACAGATAGTCAGAAGGGGAAAAAGCATAAATCTTCCCGCAGCGTTCCTCCTGTACTCTTTCACAACACCTCAGCCGTCCTCCCTGACTTCACTCAGATGAATGAGGAGAATGTGAGTGAGTCAGTGGAGAGGTGCTGGGCCTTCACCTCAGTGACAGACAGTCTCCTGTGCGCTGCGCACTTCAAAGCACCGCTGAAACCTGACTGGCTCCTTGTAAATTGTACTGCCTGGCCCGAAGGCCCACTTCCTGCGCTTAACTCAGCTTAATGGCTGGCTTGTTTGGCTTTGCAGCGAAGCAGAGAAGCGAATGGAGTGTCAGCTCATGAAGGGAAGAGGTCTGTGGGTGGGGTGCTCGGCCTGTTTCTGGGTTTAGAGAGGAGGGGTTTGGAGAACAGAATGGAAAACTGTTTTATTAGGTTACTTTCTGTCTTTCCTCCATTAAATACAAAGAAACTAGAAAGGGAAGAAACAAATCAGAATATGAATCCTATTTGAGCGTTTTCTGTTATGTAAACTTTGAAGAAAGTTTTTTTGAGAATATGAAGCTGTTATTACGAATCTGCTGCAGGATGCAAACACAAACGATGAGAGCAGAAAACGATCGCTTCAAAGTTGTCGCCAAGTTCTCATGCTGTTCATTTTGCATTTTAAATTTGCCATGCGGCTGCAGCTCAGTGCACAAGGGCTTCATGTCATGAACACGTTTTTCTTACTTTACCGAGGGCAGTCTTCACACACACGTGCCCTACATAGTCTCAAATCAAAGAAACTAAAATAGCAAATTCTAATAATGGTTGAGAAAGGGTTCCAAACAAGGAGCCTGTTTCTAATCAAATCTAGGCTCTTTCCCCAGAAAGAATTCACTCTCACAAGCAGGGCTGAATCAGTTACAGTCACATATTATTCTAACCATAGATGAGCCGTGTAGACGCTCAAGGATGTCAGTCTGTCGCGGTTCTGGGAATCTCAACAGGAATTCCAGTTTTTCTCCACCGAGTGATTTCCCTGCCATCCCAGGATCACAGGGAACTGGTGAAAACTGAAGCTTTAAGCCGGGGGTCACCAACCTTTGTGGAGTCCTTCATGGGGACTGAGCCCTACGAAGGGCTACTGGATTGAAACAATGACTTTAAAGAACAGATCAGAGTTAAACTAAACTTTATGCATACTAAACATATTGTTATGTTTTTTAAATAAATGTGCTGTTTTAAAATGTATATGAATGCATTTGTGATTCAAAATGGCAGCCGATTTTTTAAATTTTGTATTCATGTTAGAGTTGTGCTATTTGGATAAATGATCTGAGGGCCCCATGTGGTCCTGGGGGCACCAGGTTGGTGACCCCTGCTTTATTTACTCATCAGAACCATCTTTGTTTGTAGACCGTCAGCCTCTAACTTTAACAGCACTGGAACTGTTAAAAAAACAAAACAAGTATTGGATCAAAAACAAATCCATTTCCATTGTTTAACACCAAATCCTCCTCTGAAAATGTGGATCGTTCTCATACAATGTTTGTAGCAGATCCAACCCCAGGAGAAACAGCAGAGAAAGATCCAGCTCTATAACTTTCACAGCTTTACGGCTCATTTTCATACCTCATAACTCAAACGGCCCCAGGACCACACAGGCCAACACTGCTAGCACACTCTGGAGGAGAGCTCGGCCCGAGTGGAGTTTGTTCTGTCGCCCGTCCCTCAAGGTGGGGTCAGACAGTGGAGGGGTGCCAGAGAGGTGCCAACAGCTGCATGACAGATAACTGAAGGAGTGTGTGTGTGTGTGTGTGTGTGTGTGTGTGTGTGTGTGTGTGTGGGTCCACAGCACATCTGGGATGATAATAGCTTTAATTGGGAGGCGTGTGTGTGTGTGGGGAGGAAGGAATGGTTGACGCTCATCCAGCCACCACAGTGTGGACACATCCGTGACTGTAGAGTGACGGTGCGCATGAGGGAACAACA
>SSNQ01034631.1:983880-997246 GCA_006942095.1 Nothobranchius kuhntae
GGCCATGTAGCGTTGCTGCCTTTCACAGACAACTGTCCCTCGGCATTCTTCAAATATCCAAAAAATGCCCGTACTTCCCACTTTGTCTTCTTTGAGGGATAATACATGTCCCGAGTGCCGTCTCCTCTGGCCATTATTTCAGCTTTAGCTTAAAGAAAGTTTTGGTCATAAACAAAAAAGTGCGCATGTGCCGCCGGCAACTACAGCTGATACGGTGGCTGGTAAGGGTCACCGCACCTACACCGCAGCCACGGTAATCCACCGAGATAATATATTTTTTTTAAAGCAATACGGTTATTATTATTGTCTACTTTTTTACCGGGGTTTACTGCTACACCGGTTACCGTGACAACCCTAGCCCTGACACACTTTCAGATATTCTCATGGTGCAGCTGTGTTCTCCAGAGATCAAGGACTATGACCCAAATGAGGCTGTAATGCTTTGGCACAAAGATGGTGTCAGAAGCAGGAGGCCAGACTTCATGGACAGAGAAAACAAGGAGTCTGACTAGATTTCAATGAAAGAGTTCATAAAACATCTCTAAAAATAAATAAATAGTAAAAATGACAAAAGAGTTGTTTTCCTTATTAATTGATGTTTTAATTATTTTGTCACTCTGTTTGGAATCAACATAATATAGAATAACATGCTTTAGGTAGATCTAAATCATTTAGAATTTTGGCCGGTAAAAAATATGCTTGGCCGGTAGATTTTCATCACCTACCAGCCAACTTGGCCGGTGAGTAAAAAATTTAATTTCGGACCCTGCTTATGACCGTGTCCCCAGGGGCACCCTGTGGGGGACGCTCCAGGAGTATGGGGTGGGTGGCTTTCTGTTAAGGGCCATTCAGTCCCTTTACCAGAGGAGCGTGAGTTCGATCCGCATAGCCGGTAGTAAGTCGGACCTGTTCCCGGTGAGGGTTGGACTCCGCCAAGGCTGCCTTTAGTCACTGGTTCTGTTCATAACCTTTATGGACAGAATTTCTAGGCGCAGCCGTGGTGTGGAGTGTGTCGAGTTTTGTGGCAGGAGAATCTCATCTCTGCTTTTTGCGGATGATGTGGTCCTCCTAGCTTCATCCAGCTCTGACCTTCAGTTCTTGCTGGGTAGGTTCACGGCCGAGTGTGAAGCGGCTGGGATGAGGATCAGCACCTCCAAATCCGAGACCATGGTTCTCGACCGGGAAAGGGTGGCTTGCCAACTCCGGGTCGGGAGAGAGGTCCTACCTCAAGTGGAGGAGTTTAAGTATCTCGGGGTCTTGTTCACGAGTGAGGGTAGGAGGGATCGGGAGATCGACAGGCGGATTGGTTCGACGTCTGCAGTGATAGAGACGCTGAGCCGATCTGTCGTGATGAAGAGGGAGCTGAGCCAGAAAGCCAGGCTCTCGATTTACCGGTCGATCTACGTCCCATTCCTCACCTATGGTCATGAGTTTTGGGTAATGACCGAAAGAACGAGATCGCGGATACAAGCGGCCGAAATGAGTTTCCCCCGTAGGGTGGCCGGGCTCAGCCTTAAAGATAGGGTGAGGAGCTCGGACATTCAGGAGGGACTCGGAGTAGAACCGCTGTTCCTCCAGATGGAAAGGAGTCAGTTGAGGTTGGTTTGGGCATCTGGTCAGGATGCCTCCTGGACGCCTCCCTGGGGAGGTGTTTCGGGCATGTCCTGCCGGCAGGAGTCCCCTGGGTCGACCCAGAAGATGTTGGAGAGGTTACATCTCCAATCTAGTCCAGGAACGCCTTGGGGTCCTGCCGGAGGAACTGGTTGAGGTGGCCAGGGAGAGGACGGTCTGGAGCTTCCTAGTTGGGATGCTGCCCCCGCGACCCGGACCCGGATAAGCGGAGGAAGACGACGACGACGACTAAAACAGGCAAAAATAAGAAGTCGGGTCAAAAGTCATCCTAAATTTAACAAAACAAGACTTGTTTAATGAGGAGATGGTCTGAAGGAGCTCAGGGGTCTGCAACTCTGGAGCATCCTACTGTTAACCTAAAAAATGTTTAGATTAAATTTGTTTAAATCAAATCGGACCTTCAGCTTTGTTTCTAACAAACGCAAAATCATGTGCAGAGTTATGGAAACTCCAGTTTGATCATAAATTAGGACAGCTTTGACAACATTTCAGCAACAGAATCAGCTAAATTGGTTTGAGATCTAAATAAAACTGTGGAAACGAAGAGACCAGTTTGAGCTCTGAGGATGTAGTTGTTGTTGTCCATAAAAAAGTGGGATTTACCATTTAGAAAAAACACAAGTGAAAGAATCACAATGCCACATATAAACTGTTACTAAGCAGAGTGATGACATTTGACTTCAAACTGTCTTAAGTTTGAGGCTCACATTAAATTGAGGAAGACAAATGATAAAAATGGCTCTATTTGTCACAAAAGAGCTAGTTCAACCATTCAACCTTTAACCCGTTTAATATAAATGTTTTTCTTTCCTCTTTAAAGCCAAGCAGCAGAGGTTAGGCGACTGTGTCATCACTTTTCGCCCGTCTGTGGGACTGAGATGCAGCAGAGAGGTTTTGCTGTTCTCACCGTTTAAGCCTTAGCTATGCTGCCAACACAAACCTGGGATGTGGATGCAGGAACGCTGCAGGGGTCACCTGTTGGGCTTCTGTCTGGGATGTGATTAGACAGCTGCAGCCTATGAGCTAGACTCTACTCCAGTCAGAATTGACAAAGCTCCTCGGATGAGAAGCGAAATATCTTCAAGAAACCAAATAAGTCCAGTTGCCTTCATTCACACTCCTTTTGGATTACCATGACCTGGATGACAGAGAACCTTCACTTCTGTGAGCATGGAGCTGCTGCCCACGTGGAGGAGGTGGAGGAGGAACAAACAAAGGATGAGGGAGAACAGGCACTTCAGAAAATAAAGACGAATAACCAGTCCTTTAAGGTGAGCTGAGGGAATATTTTTAATGAGTTAAAATTTTAAATGTTCATGTGTTAACTAATCTCCTTCACTTTCACTTCATGCCTTCCAGAGAGCAGCTCCCTTCCTGTTATGGCGTGTCTAAACATCAGTTCTCTCATGCTTTGACAGGAAAGGATTTCTTCGGAAGAAGCTGGTTAGAGTTCACCGTGTAGGAGACAGGGAAGCAACAGTGTCTCATTCCTTATGTCCTGGAGTCTGTTGTAGAGCTCTTGCAGCATAGTCCCATTTCTCTCATCTAATAAGCAGTTTTTCTAAATTCCTCTGAATTTCCCAGCTACCCAGGAAACTGTCAGAGCTTATTAAAAGCTTTGTGTCCCTCCTCGTTAGAAACAACCTAAATGAGCAGTGCTGTAAAACAATGGTGACTTGTTTTAGTTCTAATCTTTTGCAATTTAAAGTTAAAACAAGCTGCATCACTGAGTAACCTATGAATATGTCCTGTCAAGTCTTTGATGTCATTATTAATGTATAGAAAAACCTTATTTCCTGTTTAATTCTCACATGTGCCTTGTTTTTGTGCTTTGATGCCACGTCCGCCCCTTTTGAAATTAAACTAAAACAATGACGTCTCTGTGTGTGCAGCCACTATGTGGCGCTGAGGGCACTTGTCAGGATGACCCTCATGCACTCCAGAGGAGAGGTAATACTGAGGAGGCTGTTGTCCAGTGCAGACCCAAGTGTATTTTATTTACATTGTACAAAATTAAAATCTAGGCAGCACAAAACCATGCCTGCCGCTTCATCCAACACTCAACTCTCAACTCCCTCCAACAAACACAGAGCTGTATTTATAACAGGTGTGACTAATTGGATTAATCCTAAAACCCAGACACAGGTAAGTACAAAAAATACAATCTTTCAATACTCTTAAATGATCCTTAAATCATCATCTCTAAGATCTCCTTAAATAATTACAATACAAAAATAGAAACATCCTTAATCAATCCTAAAATCATTCAATGAAACTAATCTGCATTCCTAGAGCAATTTCACAGGTCACCCCTCCTATTCCTACTGAATGGAATGCTCCAGAACCTTCTTTAGGTGCTCCAGCTCCCCGGGGACTCTTTTAGCTGGAACACTTCCAGAATCACAAGGGAAACAGGTAAGTACAAACATTCAATCGTTTATTTATCACTTTAAATCCTCAATATTCATACCAACTCTTCTTACAGGTCCAAACGCTTCACCCCTTTCAAATAAACATTAAAACAATCATTGAGCCTGGTTTCATTTATCCTTCAATCATAGCAAAAGCCTGTGTAATGCACTTGCTACATTACACACTAGTATAACAGTCTCAGTTGGGAATTTTGCCCTCACAAAAACCAATATGATCACCTCACGGCGCCATTCTGTTTGATCACTGATGTGGAATTAAGGAAGCTCGGACAGGAGTGTGCTGCTACCCTGCACTGAAAAAAGTAAACATGCCTGTCATTCATTTAATGTGTTATTTTTTAATTCCACTAGTTAAAATATTAGTGCCTGTGGGTAAATAGTACATTACTCTAATGTCATTGACAGCAGGACTCCAAAGTGAATAGTTTTATTTGAGCAAAACACTTTTATTAACATTCAAAAGCAATTAAACATTTAAAAATATCAACTTAAAAGTTTCAGGTTCAATTTAGTATAATATAATAATGTATTTAATTTGGAACAACGTGTAACATTAGTTTACATGAAGTTAAGAAGTTGAGGTTACACAGATTACTTCGTTTTTTTTAAGTTGATGAAGTGCTAAATGTTTTTCTGTGTAAGTCGGCTCTGACGTACAGAACACCTCGTTACAAAGACCTGAAAACGCTGCTTTTAGACCCAAACGAGTCTAAGTGTTTGTTTTAAAGCATCTTAACTAATCCAGAATGTGTGACTTTATTCAGCCTGACCAGAAGACAGCTGCTGGGCTTTGCTGACTATAAACAGCAGTCTTCTCTGGAGGGTCTGGTTACCATAGCAGCAGATGGGTCAGTCCAAGTGACGCTGCTACCTCAGAAAGGACCACCTGTGTGTGCAGGGATAAATGATACCAGGAAGAACAGCGATCTAAAGGGCTCTTGTTCACGGCCAAGGCCCTTCGGCTTGAAATGATGTCACTGGCATTATAAAGTTCAAGTGGAGCATTGATAAGTGACAACGCAAACTAGAAATCATTGAACCATAAACGGTACACAACCTGACCTTTAGCTGGAGGGGGGGGGATAAGGTCCCCCTTCCATCTCCTCTCTGCTTTGTCTTGTTTATGCAAAGTGCGTGCCTGTTATCCATGGCAATAAAGGCAGAGGGGCTTGGGGGGTGGGGTTGCAGGCTCTGGTTCTGGCCTGATTCTACCAGGATAAGCAGCTGCCTGCCTGTCATGCCTGAAGTGACTCGGGCATAACAGAAAGCTCTGTGGTGTAGGTGGAGTTTGTGGAGTTCAAGGATTGAACTCAAGCATGTGGAGTAAAGTGTGAATCCAGAGGGCAGAGCATTGACTGGTGCAGCTCAGAGAGAGTAAAGGAAACTTGTGAGTGTGACACTGCAGCCTGAGAGGGGAAGTGTGATAATCAGCCTGAGAAATGACTCAGTAAATTTGTTTGTTCCTGCAGAGGCTTAAGGCTTTCTTGGCAAACATGAACAGTAATGAGAGCAAACAGCGTTTTGTGTCAACACTGAAGCTCAACATCAAGCCACCGCGTGCATCGTGTGCAGAAAGGAGCGGATCAAGAACGACTGACAGCAGGATCGCTGAGAGAAGTCCCTCAGCTGGTAAGGACTGCTTCAGGAAGAGCAACTCAGAGAATTCAGATGATGTTACGTGTGTTTACTTTCAAAAGAATGAAACTGTCATTGTTATGCACCTGAATGATGGCATCAGTAACAGCTGACAAGTCAAAAGTCTTCAAGTCTGATCCTGATTATTTATATCTTTACTTCTGTTCACACACAGCTTGTAACTCCTTAAAGGACATCATATGTGCAAATTATTTGTTTTTGTTTTACTAAGCAGCGATTTTCATTATTAATCAGTTTTCAGCTAGATTTTTTTTATGTGTGTGAGCAACCAGAACCATTTAAACACACACAGATTGTCACAAGACCTCACACTGCTGTGTGTAAAATGTAGACAAATTAGGAACCGAGGAAAGAGAACCACAAAAGAGCTGCTGAGGCTTTCAAAAGGACTTTAGACTGTAGAACAAACCCACTTTCAATTTAGTGCTGTACGAAAAAATAAATGTAACCACAATTTAAAGACACACTTTGTGTGTAAAGCTCAGAAAAAGCTTGGACAGGTGTCTTTTATCAGGTTTTATGACAAAACGCTGGCTGCTGTAAACACAGGGTCAAGGTTCCTGATGAAGGAGCTGGTTGCTCAAACCATAACTAGACTGGTTCAAGACGGGCTGACAAAACAACAGACTGGAACATGACCAGCTGAGTGGAGTGTTTACAGACCAGTGAAACACAGAGGAAACAGGGATGACACTCACTGTCAGGGAAAGCATCACCAACAACAAAGAGCTTGTTTTCATTAAGTTTCTGGAATGGAGGGAGTAAAATTCATGGGAAAACATCATCCACCCCTCCAGGCAGGGATCCAAACCTTGTCAAAAAAAAAAACAGCAGCTTCCATCTAACTACAGCTTTAGCATCTAACACATTTACTGGCCAAATATTTCACACACACACACACACTCACACAGATCTTCTGACACGTCTACAGGTAAATGCTGTTGTAGTTAGATTTTATTTTATTTTTTTTTTTTTGGTTTTTCACATGAGAAAAGGAAGAAAAGAGAGAAAATGCTGTGTAACCTGCTTCACATTTTAAATATTTTTATCACTATTTTTATTGTTTTTAGCTCTTTTTTTATGTTTTTATCTCTGTATCTTATTATAGAGCTGTTTTATTGTGCTGCTTCTTTGCACTATGTTCAGCACCTTGGGCCCCCTTGATTGGGGGTGGGAAGGGGCTTTATAAATAAAATGATTGTTTGGTTGATTGATTGATTGATCGATCAATGGATTGATCGATTGATTGGTCGATTGATTGATTGATTGATTGATTGATTTAATACAGAACTTCGTGTTATTTCTGTACTAAAACCAAAGTTTATGTCTCATAAGAAACAGAAATGACAGAGTATGTATTCATATTTAAGGTTTGTGAGTAGATTTAAGCAAAACTTACATCATTCATAAAGCCAAACTAAAACATCTAAACTTTTGGCTATGTCAGGTATTTGGTGACTTTTAAAGAAAGACAACTTGTTGCGCGTTTGACATTTTTCAACAATTTTTTTACTTATTCTAGATTCCAAAGACCTGGACACACCTGTCTTCACAAGCCCCCAGAAAATCTGCTGTGTGGGTGAAGAAAGGGACTTTGTGCTGGGAGGGGGGCCAATCAAAGTGACGCTGAGGCAAAATGGTAAACACAGCTGCATCTAATGTTCACTAGCAACATATAAACCTTTTGAATAATTATTTAGAAATGTGAGAGGTGTGGACCAAAACACCCAGTATGACCCCAGAGAGTTTTCTATATCAATGAAAGGTCTGAGTGTGTGCAGAAACACTAGAAACAGTCAGATGTCGAGATCTGACAAGGAATAATGAAGTCAATGAGTATTTAATTATTTATGGGGATGCATGAACAGCTGATGAGTGCAGGTTGGACAACCAAGAATGAGGAAGCAGGAAGTGAGTAGATGAAAATAAATCTGTAAACAGTTAGGCAAACAACAGCAAAAAAAAAAGATAAATAGTAACGAAAGACATGAAACTAGAGACAGGACAACTGAAAGAAAGGCAGATCATCTGATGGCTGGTGAGGTTTTGAGAAGGCATGAGTTTTGGCATGTTTGATCGTATCGAGCGTGGTGGTATCAGTTTAGAGCAGGGATATTCAGTTCCCGTCCTGGAGGTCTGGTATCCAGCACGTTTTAGTTTTAACTGTTTCAACACACCTGATTTCAATCAGCAGGTAACAGGCTTCTACAGAGCCTGCTGAGCTGCTGCACAGGGGATTCAAGTGTGTTAAATCAGAGAAATGTGCTGGATACTGCACCTCCAGGACTGGAATTGAACACCCCTGGTTTAGAGAGTCAAGTTTGACCCTGGAGTCAGCTAGATAGACCAGAGCTCATCAAGGAGCCTTTTAAAACAACTCTAACCTTTCCTTCTTCATTTAAAGCAAACCGTTCATTCAGTGTGTGACTGTTGTTTACCGCTTTCTCCCTGAAACATTTCTCACGACCCTAGATGGTTCGACGCTTCTTTCCTAGTGGCGTTTCACTTCTTATTAAAGGAGCTTTCTCTGTTCAAACTAATACACAGGGGGGTGCAAGAGTGTGGGCAGCATTGCTAATCTTCATGGTTTTCCTGTAGAAATCGTTGGTTGTTACGATAAAAAAAACTTTCAGTTAAATATTTCATACAGGAGACACACCGTGATGTTTGAGAAGTGAAACGAAGTTTATAGGATTTACAGAAAATGTGAAATATTTGTTTAATCAACATCAGGCAGGTGCATACATTTGGGCGCTGTTACTATTTTTTGGATTCCAAAATATTTAGCCCTCTCAGGCTCAAAATAAGTTTTGATAAAAGGACAAACAACTAAGTCCTTCAGGGGTACTTCTGAGTTAAAAAATGCTCATGAAATACGTATGTGGAATAACCAGGTAGGTAGGTTTTAACATTGCAAATCTGCAACGCCTGCCTCCAGAGGGCTAAAACTAATTATTGGAACTCAGAATTGGATTGGTAAGCTCAGTGACCCTTGACCTCCATACACAGGTGCATCCAGTTCTGAGAAAGAGTATTAAAGTGGGCCAATTGTAAGTTTCCCTCCTCATGGAGGTCTCAGAACAACTCTCACATGCAGAGGAACAGGTAGAACGTTCTGGAATGGCCATCTTAGTCCCCAGACCTGAATATTAGTGAAACTCTGTGGTGTGAGTTAAAGAGAGCTGTCCATCTGACCTGAATGAACTAGAGATGTTTAGTAAAGAAGAATGGTCCAAAATACCTTCAACCAGAATCCAGACTCTCATTAGAAGCTGTAGGAAGTGTTTAGAGGCTGTTATCTCTGCAAAAGGAGGATCTTATAATTATTGTGTTCACTTCTTTTTTGTGGCGTCCTAATTTATGCACCTATTTTGTTTAAACAATTATTACACACTTTCTGCAAATCTTATAGACTTTGTTTCACTTCTCAAACAGCGCTGTGTGTCTCCTATATGAACTGTTTAACAGAAATATTTTATAACAACCAACAGTTTATACAGGAAGATTAACAAGGCTGAAGAAAATGTACAACAAAAAATCCTCTAGAGTCCAGGCCAAGAAGAAAAGCTATCAACTATTGTTGTGTTTGAATTTTCTGGATTACTTTGGGGCAATAGGGGTGTAAAAGAAGTTAATTTACATCTAATTAAAGAGCAAGTCACCCCCAAATAAACTTTTTTTGCTGATAAACTAAATAAACGAGTGTCTAATCGTGCTGCAGACACGTTTCGTCAATAATTTGGCACTTCAGTACATCTTTGTTAAAATTTAAATATTCAGCCTAAAATTGGCAGTGTTGTGCCGTTGTCAGGTAAAAACTCTGCACTGTATTTCAATTTAAATCTGTCACCGCTATTGGCTAAGAGGGATGCTATGATGTAAACTGGTACATTATGATGTCACAATGCTGTCGTGAGCCTGTGTGTGTGTGTGTGTGTATTTGTTAGCAGCTCCGCCTTCTCGGTCTGCCAGGCAACAGCATTTGTTGCATTTTTCAAACATGAAGTGGGAGTGGAGTTAGACTCTGGTAGGGGTGACTTGCTCTTTAACGACCCGTGAGACATAACATTCCATAGCGAGTATGAAATCAATCTTACGTACCACTGGGTTATTTAACCAGAAGATTGGAACTTTTTATTGCAGGGATTATGTAACACTTTGTTAACTGAGAGACAAGAGAAGAGAGAGACCTTTAAAACGTTTAAGATGATTTATTTCTAAACAATTTAAACAATTTTAAACAAGACTAACTCTACTCTAAATGATGGCTGGATCTGGTGTAATGAGACGTGAGATGGATGGTGTATGTGTGAGTGATGTTATTATCAGAACTCTCGTATTCGGAGAAGCAAGTCTGAGTGATGTTGTGATGTTTTGCTTCTAGCTATGATCAGAGTTTGATCGGAGTTTCATAAACACATGAGACGCCATATTCTCGCTCCACACAGATCCGTACAGATCCAGACTGACAGGTCCTCGGACCCCCCTTTCGGTAATGGAGCTGGTGAAACAACGTCAGCAGTACGACAAACCAGGCTTTGGATCGTCTCCAGGTAAAAAGCGACAGGTGGTTCACAGCATCAAAGGGGACCCCCCCTTGGGTCAGTGAGTTCAGCTTTTATTCTGAAAGGAACCGTTGCTTGGTTGGTAAAATGCAACAGATTTTATCCAGCTTGTTGGTTCTCAGCTTAAAAAGGAAGTCCAAATGGCCGGTCCGATACTTCGCTTACCCCGGCTTTCCACAGGAGCCGTCAGCAGCACGTTACTGCAGCAGCACATCATAGCTGCTGATAGGAACCGCTGTGGTCAACAGAACCTTTTCCACTGGAGCCGTCAGCAGCCGTCAGCAGCGCGAGTCGGCCGCGTCTCAGGAGCAGCATGTCGCGGCCTTTACGCGCCGGTTCTATTTTCTACGCGCGACGCCTCTGAAACGGGTCAAGTTCGACATTTTTGGGGAAGGAAAGACAGGAAATCGGACGCGGAAATGGAGAGAAGCTCCCGAGATTTTTAGAATAAAGAAACGTACTGCCTTCCGGTTGCTTTAATTTTTAAAACAGTTACTAAATGTGCGGCCCCGTGAGAAGTCATCACCTAGCTAGCGGTCTCCTTTGTTTATCAGGTCCGTATTGGCGATTATAAAACAGACAGAACATAAAACACAAACCTTTTGGAGCCATGTTGTAGTTTTCTCCTGCTTGTTGTTGTGTTTACTGACGAAGTCACTCGTGTGACTTCGTGCTCGGTCGGTGACAGCTGCTCCCCTGCTGCTTCGCATCTCGTGGGAAGGGCCAAGCAGTAGCTTACGCGAGCAAGACGTGCTGCTGCAGTAACGTGCTGCTGGCGGCTCCTGTGGAAAGCCGGGGTTAGCATGCGGTGAACTCCAGTGAGATCTTGAGAACTAAACTTAAGATGGCGTTGGAACTGGTTTTATTTATCTGAATGTTTTGATTTCTGGTCCAATCAAAGTTGGCAGATTTATAAACACCACAGAGACTATGCCACGCTTCAGAAAGGAAGGTTCTGATTGGATCAGTAACAGCAATGTGTCATGCATTTACATTATTGTGTAGTCAGCGTGTCTAGTGCACTAGATTAAAATCATACCACTTATTAAAGCATATTAATCATAACATTGTCATTTCACAGATCGGTCAACATTACATTATTGACTAACACTTTGTTTTGATTAGCTTTATTAGAAATAGAGTTCTTTGATTTGTTAAAAGAAAAGTCCTTTCTTCATTCTTCTCTTGCTGGAAAGAAAACAGTTTAGAAGCAAATGCATGACCTTGAGGCAGTCTCATGCACTCTAGTACTGTGTCAGGGGCATCTGTGGAGAGAGGTTAAATAACCTTGGAGGAATAGCTCCTTCATCACGTTACATACCCCCCTTTTCAAGGGCACGGTGGTCCGTCCAGAGACCACCTGACATTGAACAAACCAGAGTCTTGAAGGACTCCGACGACAGAGCAGGGTGCACTTCCCCGGCAAAAAAGTATTTAGTCAGCCACCGATTGTGCAAGTTTTCCCACTTAAAATGATGACAGAGGTCAGTATTTTCATCATAGGTACACTTCAACTGTGAGAGACAGAATGTGAAAAAAAATCCATGAATTCACATGGCAGGATTTTTTAAAGAATTTATTTGTAAATCAGGGTGGAAAATAAGTATTTGGTCAATAACAAAAATTCAACTCAGTACTTTGTAACATAACCTTTGTTGGCAATAACAGAGGTCAAACGATTACTATAGGTCTTTACCAGGTTTGCACACACAGTAGCTGGTATTTTGGCCCATTCCTCCATGCAGATGTTCTCGAGAGCAGTGATGTTTTGGGGCTGTCGCCGAGCAACACGGACTTTCAACTCCCTCCACAGATTTTCTATGGGGTTGAGGTCTGGAGACTGGCTAGGCCACTCCAGGACTTTCAAATGCTTCTTACGGAGACACTCCTTTGGTGCCCGGGCAGTGTGTTTGGGATCATTGTCGTGTTGGAAGACCCAGCCACGTTTCATCTTCAAAGCTCTCACAGATGGAAGGAGGTTTTGGCTCAGAATCTCACGATACATGGCCCCATTCATTCTGTCCTTAACACGGATCAGTCGTCCTGTCCCCTTAGCAGAAAAACAGCCCCAAAGCATGATGTTCCCACCCCCATGCTTCACAGTAGGTATGGTGTTCTTGGGATGCAACTCAGTATTCTTCTTCCTCCAAACACGACGAGTTGAGGTTCTACCAAAAAGTTCTACTTTGGTTTCATCTGACCACATGAAATTCTCCCAATCCTCTGCTGTATCATCCATGTGCTCTCTGGCAAACTTCAGACGGGCCTGGACATGCACTGGCTTCAACAGCGGAACACGTCTGGCACTGCAGGATTTGATTCCCTGCCGTTGTAGTGTGTTACTGATGGTGACCTTTGTTACTGTGGTCCCAGCTCTCTGCAGGTCATTCACCAGGTCCCCCCGTGTGGTTCTGGGATTCTTGCTCACCGTTCTCATGATCATTTTGACCCCACGGGATGAGATCTTGCGTGGAGCCCCAGATCGAGGGAGATTATCAGTGGTCTTGTATGTCTTCCATTTTCTGATAATTGATCCCACAGTTGATTTTTTCACACCAAGCTGCTTGCCTATTGTAGATTCACTCTTCCCAGTCTGGTGCAGGTCTACAATTCTTTTCCTGGTGTCCTTCGAAAGCTCTTTGGTCTTGGCCATAGTGGAGTTTGGAGTCTGACTGTTTGAGGCTGTGGACAGGTGTCTTTTATACAGATAATGTGTTCAAACAGGTGCCATTAATACAGGTAACGAGTGGAGGACAGAAAAGCTTCTTAAAGAAGACGTTACAGGTCTGTGAGAGCCAGAGATTTTCCTTGTTTGAAGTGACCAAATACTTATTTTCCACCCTGATTTACAAATAAATTCTTTAAAAATCCTGCATTGTGAATTCATGGATTTTTTTCACATTCTGTCTCTCACAGTTGAAGTGTACCTATGATGTAAATTACTGACCTCTGTCATCATTTTAAGTGGGAGAACTTGCACAATCGGTGGCTGACTAAATACTTTTTTGCCCCACTGTATTTGCAATTTTGAGTTAGTTTTGAATAAAATCTCCATACAGAAATGGGGTTGCCCTCCTACAT